>QMFG01000564.1:51002-61200 GCA_003314545.1 Ramaria sp. MG151 | reverse complement strand
AGTAGCTAAAGTACATGTATGCTAGTTAATGACCATAATGAATAGAGAACAAGAGTGGGATGAAAATTGTGAATGGGAAAAGGGTTTAATGAACTAGAAATAAACCCTGAAACTTGTTTCCAAACCGTATGTTGTTTCGGGTAGACGAACCCTTGTTTCACCTCTTTAAACGACGGCCCTGAGTGTCGGGAATGAATGCGTCCACATGTTGAATCATATGTGTTGTTACCATAAGCTTTTTAGAAGCGTAGAATCGACCCTGCTATTGAGTTCCTAGAAATAGATGGGGATAGTGATGGGGATAGTGTGGATGCTTCTTTTCTGAGGAAAGGCTAATAATAGAATCTGATTCCTTGATTGGGTCCTTGTGATGTTGCTAGGATGATTCAAGGTGTTATGGGTGACGAAGTGTTGGATGGTTTATGTGTGACAAGTCTGCCGATGATTCGGGTTCCAAAGAGTTGATTCGGAAACGTGATGTTCGGGTGGTTCGGGTAGTTCGGGTGGTTCAGAAGGCGGAACAGATCATAAATCATGATTGTGACATACACGTGGTGCAGGTTTTGCAGAATTCGGTGACTGAGGATTGTAGTCTGGGCCAGGTATAGTCTCTCTGGATGAGTTCCAGCATTTTGTTTGGGCCAAATTGGCTGGAGGGTAGGTGATCATGTTTGTACTGGAGTACCTGAAGATATAGGTCAGCTGCATCTGGAACGTAGATGCAACCGTTGAGGTATTGTCAGAATGCGTCCAATGAGGGTCAGATGTGTCTCCGAGATGGTTTTGCACCGTAGGGTCAGAGGCTAAATTCATCTGGATATCAGAGTGTAGCTGTTCTGAATCCATGAGGATGCTTGCTTGGATGACCAGGGCGAGGAGCGTGCTGGCCCTGAGGGACTCAGAGAGTTGTTGGTTAGTGAATATAGGTCTCAGGTTCTGTGGATTCATGATACTATAATCACTACCTCCCTCTTTGGGGTAGATGTCTGTCACGATCACGATGTGGACACCTCATCTACATCAGTGTCCTTCCGAACCAATCCTTCCGAATGGATCCTCCGAATTCCGAATCACCCTTGCAACAATGCTTCACATATATTTGATCTGGTCACCCAATTTAGTTCAGGAATCACTCCATGAAGTGGGTAGTGAAACGATCAATAATCAGGTCCGATCATAATCTTTTCTGGAAAAGAAGCACCCTGACTATCCCCATCACTATCCCCATCTTTTCCAATGAACTCATTGATTGAGTTGTTTCTATTGTGTGGAAGCTTGCGATGACATTCCATATCATTATGTTCTATGGTATGAATGTTCTAGGCCCTCAGGACCACCCTCCGAAGGATTTAGGGACGGTTAGTTCTACCCGAAGAGCCATGCGATTCGGAAACATGTTTCAAGAGTTATTATGGGTCCGTTAATCTTTTCTCTTCATTCACAATTTTCCTACCACCCTTTTTCCCTGTTTCCTATGGCCTTTAATTAGTATACATGTACCTTGACTACTTCCTAACCATCACGGACTCATTCCTATTCGCTCTTTCTTCCGAATGGTTCAGTATATAAGCTAGCACATTCGCATGTACATTCCCTAGTTCAATTATTGTATGTCACCTTGATTTTCCACTCCTACTTGCCAAAACTCTCTCCAAACTCAACTTCACCAACAACTGTATATTTTTGAGTAAGCCTTTCAATCCAACTTTTATCAGTTAAATCCACTTCAAGGAATGTAAGATCATTGGCTGTGATCGACATGAACTGCAAAGTTCATTCGATTCACGAGATAGAATCCTTTCGGAACCTCTGTCTCTTCGGAACTATGCACTTCATTCGCAGACGTTCCGAACGTCATTCGCTTTTACTGTAGGATTTCCATTTGCTTTACAAATTCATTCGGTCACTATTAGAGCCATTTCCGAATGCTCGTACTAACCCAACATTCATCCACAACATTTGTTGCTATTATTTGGATTCTGACAATGTCCCATCATCTAGTTAATGTGTCTGGTTTGGTTCCGAGTTTTCTGGGATGGAAGCATATGACAAGGTTGAACTGCAAGAGATATTTGGACCACCTGGCGACAAGCTAGGTGAGTAGTTTCGTAGTTGCAAAATATTCTAAGTTTTTGTGATTGGTGACAATGTTGATAGGTGTCCTGGAGGCCTCTATGTAATGTTGCCAACATTTGAATGCCTTGAAGATGGCCATGAGTTCCTTATCATGGATGTCATTGTTGAGTTCTGGGCTGGTGTTAAGAACTGAGTTGGGGCAGAAGCAGAGACAAGGTTGGGACTCAAGATAGAGTCAACCGAGGTTTGGGGTCGGGTTGCCGAGGAGGGCCGAGGCTCGGTGAATGGGTCGAGTGGGACTTGGCTTCAGCTTATGTGCTGCACCAGCTCAGATTCCTGTCCTGTATTTTGGACGAGGCCCGAGGTCACCCAAAGTTCGGGCGTGACCTTAGCAAGAGGAACAAAAGAGCGTAAGGATTATAGGTAGAATGTATTTGGGTATCTTAGTTGATATCAGAACTGGTTTTCATGTACATGACCGAGTAGCTTATATATGGGAAAGCTTGGGGATTAGGGACCAAGTGACCAAGGTCAGGGTCATAAGCTATGAAGGGAGAAGATCAAACGTGAGGTATGAATAGGAAAACATGATGGTTGGGGATTCGGGCCCGGAGGTCCGAGGTCTCGGGAATTGGTCGGGGATGGGCTCTGACAGCTGATGAAGGTCCAGGAGTGGAAAGTGACTGGGTGCAGTTTGCCATACTCTGTGAAGATTGAGAATATGGTGGTGAGTGCATAGTCAGATGCGTCAGTTTCCACTATCATCAGTCTATCCATGATCCAGTGTGTGAGGTCAGGGTGCATGTGAAAGTTTTTTTCAACAGGTTGAACACCAGAGCAACAATTTTCAGTGAAGTTTCACATTGTGCCCTTCTGGGTGAGCCAGGTGAGGGGTACAGTGATTTCCAAGTAGTTAAAAATGAAGAAAATGAAGTGGTGATAAAAGTTGGTAAATCCCAAGAAGGATTGGATGTCTCATACCTTCCTAGGTTCCGGCCAGTCTTGAATTACTTTGATTTTGTCATTGGCCATGGAGAGGCTGTCTTTCTTCATGATGTAACCAAGGAATTCAACGGGTTCCAGGTGCCATTTGCATTTGTTTGCTTTTGTGTAGAGGCTGTGTTTCCGGAGTCATTCCAGGATTTCCAGGATGTTATGTTTGTGCTCTTGGAGGTTGTTGGAGTAGACTAGGATGTCATCCAGATAGACTACAACACATTTATCAAGAAGGTCCCTTAGGATGTCAGTCATGAATTGTTGGAAAGCCACCAGAGAATTGGTGAGACCAAAAAGCATGATGAGCTATTTGAAGGATCCGTACCAGGTTTTGAACACTGTCTTCCATTCATCTCCTTCATCTATCTGGACTAGATGGTATGCATGCCGGAGATCTATTTTCAAATATATGCCAGCTTTCCAGGGCACATCCAGCTGGTCGGATATTAGTGGAAGTGGGTAATGATCTTTTTTTTGTGACTTTCTTCAATGCTCTGAAGTCTACACACAGCCAGAGCAAACCGTCTTTCTTTTTTACAAAGAGGATTGGTGCACTGTGAGAAGACCTGGAAGGTCAAATAAAACCCATGTTCAAATGCTTATCAAGAAAACCTCTAAGTGTTTCCAGCTCAGAGGTTGAGAGCAGGTAGATAGGAGGTTGTGGTAGTTTGGCCCCTCCTTGAGGATGATTCAGAGGTTGCAGGGACAATGAGGCACTACTTTGGAGGCTATTGCCTTGCTGAAGACATCAGCAAAGTCGTGATAGTCTTCAGGAATGCCCTCAAGGTTGACCAGATCAAAGGTGTTGGAGGTGGATGTGGATCATCTGGATATTTCCAGGGATACCAGATTAAGCTGAAATGTTGAAGAGCCTTCTAATTTTCAGGCACACACAAATGCTGCTGCATTTATCAGGGCAGTCCAGGGAGCTTCAAGCTTCAGAGGGGTGTCAGATTCTAGTAGCGGATCCAGAGCCATGTCAGAATTCAATTATCAAGGATAAAGTCATAGATGAATGAAATATTAGTAGCATTGTTCGGACACGTTTCTAACAATAATAAAAAGATATTCAAAAGTAAATACAAATCCTACAGTAAAAGTGACTGGCTTTCAGGACGTTTGCGAAAAGGTACATAGAGAAATATAGACATTTTTCTCATTCTTTGAATGTTGGTACTGCGAAGGTGGCAGAATATTACAATAAAACTGAGGAAAGTAGTGCATATCTAGTCTCCACTGGTAAGAAATTAGTATTTGGTTGTTGATACATGTAGAGTAACCTACAAAAACACAGTGTTACACCCTTCCCTGAAGATGAAGCACTTTGTCCAGCACTGGGCATCAGATGAAGTACTACAGGTTTGAGACACTCTTTAGGAACTAGTTAGTGTTCATGTTCATTTACTTATCCATCATATGAAAAACTCATTGAAGCACTATCTACAGTACCGAAATTGCTATGAAAGACTTAACCAAAACATTGAAGTTATGGCCAGTGTTAATTGTAGATCTAAATCATCAGGATCTAAGATTGGTACCTTAATGTGTGAGCTCATGTCAAGTGGAAATGACAGCTCAGATGAAGATGAATCTCATCCAAGCCATGCTGACCTCACATGGCCCCTGGATTGCTAGCTACAATCTTTACCTACATGCAGTTGATGGTCTGTCTGAAGGACAAACTATTGTGCAGTGGTGGGGGGATTTATTGTTTATTCTACTAAAATTTTACTTGGTATTAACAATTTACCTGAAAGGTCAATGCTCACCGATATCCAGTGTGGGCCTCCCTAGCCTGTGATTACCTTGCTGTAATGGCATCATCTGTTTCTAGTGAATGTGCATTCTCATCAGCGAAGATCACTATAACTAAGCGAAGGAACCGATTACATGCTGATGTTGTTGAGGCATTACAGATTCTCAAAGGTTCAATCCGGCATGACATAACTTCCATCACCCAATGGAAATGATGTCCAATGAAGAGCTAGAGAGTGAACAGGAGACTCAATAATTTGGTAGTATTGATCAGGTTTCTTTATACTATATAACTGTGTACCAAAATTGCATCTTTTCTACTTGCTTGAGCCCGGGCCTGAGCTGAGCCAAGCCGAGCCAAGCTGGGTTTCACGGCCTCTGGCTCGGCTCGGGTTTCTTCAAGCCAAAGCCGCCAAAGCCGAGCCAAGCCGAGCTTTCACAACTAGTTTGAAGTGCGTTATCCAAGTTCGTCTCGATTTTCTTCCCTTCTAATCGATTACGACTGCTGGGATGCTTGAACGTTGTAAGTTCTTGTTCTCTCCACGATAGTGCGTCGGGTGATCCCTGCCTTTTCTCCCTGCCTTTCCTAAATAAACAAATCTGCGCTGGCACCCACACCTTTCTGCGCAGGTTCTCTTGTTTTTCGACACTATCTCACTATTGCATCGCACAGCCAAGTTCTCTCATTTCCAGAACTACCTTGCTGATAAATCGCATAGCTTTTCCAACTTCTCGTTTAAAGACGCCTAACAGCTTTCTGGTAAATCGAAACTACCACCTTGGATGCTGTGCTGATATTTGATCGAAAAAAAATTGCTTTGGCAGATCAGAGAGCGATTGGGCTAGGTCACAAGATACTGGTCGGACATGGCTTGAATCGGACAGGACCTCATACTGAGATGTTCATTTATATCTTTACTACATGATGGTATTAAATTTTGTTCACGAGCTCTAGTTTAGAATTGACAGATATAGTGAAATGGAGCGGCGCAGCGAGCGTTCCTCACCGGACAGTCTACCCTCAGTTCTTATATTCCTCCAGCTGTGACCGCCAGAGTCAACATTTCAAACCTTTCCTCGGTACACTACACGAAATGGATGTTACATTATTCGTGATTGTCTGTCTCTGATTTTGACATTTAAAGATCATTACAATATGTCCACGAATTCTAACCCAGATCTGACAGATATGGCGAAATTGAACGGCACAGCGTTGCATAGGCTTCCGAAGCTGGGCACGTTGCTTTCCAGCGCTACTCTCTGCACAGCCTCCTTGCGCTCTTATCTTCCTCCAGTCTCTGACCGCCACAGAATCGACCTTCAACCCTTTCCTCCACGATACACTACACGGAATGGACATCTCAACCGATCTACTCCGCTTATCAGAAACAGTTGCTCTAGTTCCAGGGCTCAATGCCGCTTTCAAGCTGGCGATGCTCATTATACAAACTGTTCAGGTATGTTACCTCAGCGCGTTCATGTCGTCTGCTAACTTTGTTTGTATTCACAGATCTCCAAGAGGAACACGGCACGGCTGCAATATTTAGGCCACTTTATCGCAAACTGTCTGGTCACCATTGCGGAAAATATGGATGGAAAGTGGGACGCTGCGCCAACTGCACTCAAGACGAAACTGGATGAGTTTGAAGTGTATGTTCCTGCCTTCAATTCATTTCGTGTTGGAGATTTATGGATTCCGCTGGAATGGTAGGATATTAGAAGATGTTCTCAAGGTCGTGAAAAGAACGGCGTCTTCGTCGACGGTGAAAGCCTTTTTCAATGCAGGAGATCGTGATTTCGATATCACGATGCTGGAGAAGCGATTATCAGATACGCAGAAGTCGATTCTGGTGAGCGCATAACAGACATAAACGCAAAGTTGCCACTCACTCAGAGAACATAGCTTCTGTTGGGCGTGGATGCATCAATCGCAGTGAGCCTATTCTTTCCATTTACTATTCTACTTCCGGTTCAATGAACATGACTTCGCAGCTCCAGAATATCACAAGAGTAGTGAGTTCACAGGCGGCTGTTGCACACGCAGTGTACGATCAGGTCCTGCGCCTCGGAGATCTCAATCTTTGCCGGGATTCAACGATAGGCGACCCCGATGCACGTATTAATGATTTTTTCAGGAAGTACCCTCATGCTGATGGATATTGAAATCTAGATACGCACCTACACAAGTGATGACATTGTCGTTTTTGAGACAATCGGCCAATATCGAGTCTCTCTACGTTCTCAACGACACTCAAGTGCCGGTTCAGTTAGAGTTGAACTGCAGAAGGCGAAGCGTTATGATAATAGAACAGTGTTGGTGAAAAACTACTATGGTATGCCATCTCCCGGGAAGACAGCTCTTGTAAGGCACCCTCTTTTCAGATCTTAGGCTGCTTATCTCAAGTCCTTAGTTTCTCCGAAATCTCAGTAATCACCGACACGTTCGGTAAGCCTTTCTTGTTTGAGAGAAAGGTAGGAGTTGACCTTCGAGCATCCACAGGAGCCCTTACTTATTGCAACTTGTTGGAGGTAGCACAGCCTCAGCCAGCATCCCATTCCAGGTGTATCACATGCCTGGTGATCATCTTGAGAATTTGAGAAGTTGGTTTGAACGGACACTGTTATCAAATCCGATAGAGATGATTTACGGTATATTCAATATGGTTTGTCATTGCATAATGAGGTTGCATGTAACTAATGCATGTTAGATCAGCGAACATCTCTTAGTGTATGCCATATTC
Organism: Ramaria sp. MG151; assembly: GCA_003314545.1. Lineage (NCBI taxonomy): Eukaryota > Fungi > Basidiomycota > Agaricomycetes > Gomphales > Gomphaceae > Ramaria > Ramaria sp. MG151. The sequence continues at coordinate 53,632 of QMFG01000564.1, read as the reverse complement.
TTGGGTTCTCATTTGGATGTTTAAAAAATCAACAATTAGGCCTTGACTGAATTCCAGCAGTTAGGAACAGGGTGCTTTCCTTCCCATCCTTGGTTTCTGGTAGTGGATCATGGTTGTTTAATCTACTCCTAGCTGACATGCTCAAGGCCAAAGGTCTTTATGTTAGTGTTCACCCCGCCCACAATGGACATGAGTGGAAACTGATATATGCGGGCGAGCTGTCACGTGAGGGCGGCGAGGTACGTTGTGATAGTGTTGAGTTGATCTCAGTTGTGATAAGGCAACATGGTAGTCCAATGTTTACGGTGGTATGCGGGTATCCATTCCAGAGTTAGTACTAGTTATCATGAGCATTAATGTGTTAGTGCTGACTGTTCATGACAGAGGCATATCCCACAGTCGCGACCCAGCGATGTCGATAGCATATAGTTTGTGTCAGTCGTTACAGCGACTGCCGAGCTCCGACCTCTTGGATGTTCTCCAATGTCGCTATGAGGATCTCAGCCTTCCGATGCTTGGGGCTGCATTTTTCAAGCGAGGCTGGCTAGCACCGAGTCGGTTCGAGGCCCGTCCCACCGGCCCGATGGGATTGGGAGACATTGGTTACGCAACAGAAGCTGGTGACTTTGTGGTTGTTCACAACATTCACCGTTCATTGCAAGCACAATCTGGGGCACTCTCGTGCACCACGTATCCGGGGTTTCGCAGTGGCGACGAGTACCTTGATCACATTCCTATAGAAGATATAGTGAGCGATGGTGGTCGACCGTGCCAAAGACGACGGCAAGTTTAATCTCTCGTTTATCACCCGGTTAATTACATCCTCTATCCTAGACTTATCCCTCTCACTATCCCCGCAAGTGTGCTCACGTGGTTTAGTTTAACATACGATAAACTTGATAAGATGCATGCATGGAATGCGTTGCATCACCTCGCTCCTTCGATCATCGCTCAGCATGGCCTCTCGATTGCCCCACACGAGTTGAAACTTGGTCAGTGTTGCCTTACTATAACTCTGGGACTACTCTTTGACAGCTAGCACGAAAACAGTGATTATGATTCGACACGAATGGGTGACTGATCTGACGGTCATGGACGGTCCTTCTGGTCCAGGAGATGTGTGCACCTTTCAGTGGGACTCGAATATGGATGTGGAGACGATGGAACCCACCGTGTATCTATTTTCGCACAGAGAGGGTGCATATATTCGCAACTCTGGAGCTCCCGAGCTTACGGCCGAACATCACCTATCTTTCGACCCCAAACCGCAGTGGTTGGACGACGCTACGTGGCATAACCCGGAAGGGCAGTCCTTAGACGAAGAGGAAGAAGACCCTTTCACTGAGATGAAAGACGGTCTTCGTCTCTATTCATACAAATTGTAATCATTTCTCGTCTTTCAAGAGTGACACGCTGTGCTTACATTCGAACAGGTGTCCTACGATATGGTGCCTGCAGCTTCCCATCGGTGTTGCTTCTCCCTTTGTCGCCGAGGTTGAGGAGTAACTTTGAGGCACGATGTGCTGCATGGATATGGACTGGACAGTGCCGCGCTCTGCTAGAGTGAATTGTATCTATTCTGTGGCACTGTCAAAAGATTGGTGAGTATGAATGTTGAGGCGCTGCTATTGTATTCAGAATGAGGAAAATATGCACCAAAATGACAATAGGAATTCTGTATAATAGGTTGTAGTGCTGTGGAAATACCAGATAATATCAGATCCTTTCACAATATGAATAGAAGTATGCATATATTCATGAGTGATGGACTGGAGGTGAGCACTTCAATGGTTATCCATGTACTGCATTGAAACCTTGTGTGAGACACAGAAGATCAGTCATCACAATAGATCATTTTCATTCCCCCCTTTCCATCTCCCACAATGACTGTCCAGCTGTTCACGATAGTCCATTACCCGCTACATACATGTATCAGCAATATGGGTATCTTAGGTCTTGCTGGGTCAGTGTCACGATCACAATATGGACACCTCATCTATATCATTGTCCTTCCGAACCAATCCTTCCGAATGGATCTTCCGAATTCCGAATCACCCTTGCCTCAATACTTCACACACATTTGATCTGGTCACCCAATCCAGTTCAGGAATCACTCCATGAAGTGTTTAGTGAAACAATCAATAACCAGGTCCGATCATAATCTTTTCTGGAAGAGAAGCACCCTGACTATTGTCAGAATCCAATTATCAAAGTTAAATGTTATGAACAAATATATTGTTAGCAATAACATTGAGAAGGTTTCCACATGAGGAAAATGGTGTTCGAAAACGAAAGCTAATCCTACAGAAAAAGCGAAGGGCTTTCGGAACGTTTGTGAAGAAGTGCATGGTTCCGAAGAGATAGATATTCCGAAAGGATTCTATCTCGTGGATCGGATGAACCGTATGGTTCACGCCGATCACACCCAGTATGATTACATTCTTTCGAAGTGTAATCAAATTTTAAAGTGATAGGTTTTATAGAACTTACTTCGAAATGAAGTTACTCTTTCTGATTGTTCACGATGAATTGTTAAGTTGAGCAGATCAATCAAGTAGACATGCAATAATTGAACTAAAGAACATACATGCGAATGTGCTACTTATATACTGGGACGTTCGGAGGCAAAG
>QMFG01000564.1:0-35914 GCA_003314545.1 Ramaria sp. MG151 | reverse complement strand
TTCTTTTCTAAAAAAAGAATATGATTGGACCTGACCACTGATTGTTTCACAGGAATTGATTCAATAGATGGCATATTTGTGTCGACGTGATAGACAAAAAGGGTTGTGGGATGAAAGTGATGGGAGTGTGGGGATGTTGCTTCGGGCTTCGGACGAAATGCTTCGGAAGGATTGCTTCGGAATGAATATAGTGTGAATTGAATGTCCAGACTGTGATCGTGACAAGTCCCCCTTGCAGATCTGAAAGTAGAGCCTGCAGGAGTTGAGGAATGCATGGCCGTTGTTTTGGTCTCCATCAAAGTCCAAAGGAAGGGCCGGTCTCAGCTGTCTTCCCGTTGTACCAAGGTTTGGTTCTTCAGGCCTATCCCACGAGTCCATTTTCGGCCTCAGGTCAGGTTCGGGACTTGTTGCAACATCTCGTGGGTCAATTTCTAATTTTGCCAGGATTGATTTTAATGCTAGTTGAATGACATCGGTCTTCATCCAGTTTGCTGACAACTCCTCTTCCACAGCTCGGAGACAGTCTTCTGACATATCCATCTCAAGTAGGGAAGGAGGGTCCATTCAGCATTTGGAGTTGGGTGTTCCGATGATAGAGGAGGGGTAATCAGGTGCAGTGCGTACGGGAGAGGTTGCATCCTCTGAGTCCCTATCCTCAATTCTGTAGTTACCTATTTTGATAATTGCACTCTGACCACCGGTCCTTCTCTGGAGACTTTTCTACTGTAAGGGCAACCCTCCTAGCGCCCGTAGGTATCTAGTAGAGGGGAAATCCAAAGTGATATATATGTGTAAGAAAGTACAGTAAAGGAACTCTCACCTAGTAGAGGGGAAATCCAAAGAGAAAAGTCTAGGGATCCCCACTACTAGTGAAAAAAACTATATACGACTACCTAACACCCAACCAGGGGCACTCCTACGTGCTGTCAACCCTGCCCTACTTCTATCCCCATAAGGTGCTTCGTGTCACGATCACAATATGGACACCTTGTCTATATCATTGTCCTTCCAAACCAATCCTTCCAAATGGATCTTCCTCATCCCGAATCACCCTTGCCTCAATACTTCGCACACATTTGATCCGGTCACCCAATCCAGTTCAGGAATCACTCCATGAAGTGTTTAGTGAAACAATCAATAACCAGGTCCGATCATAATCTTTTCTGGAAGAGAAGCACCCTGTCTATCCCCATCACTATCCCCATCTTTTCCAATGAACTCATTGATTGAGTCATTTCTATTGTGTGGAAGCATGCGATGACATTCCATATCATCATACTCTATGATATGAATGTTCTAGACCCTCAGGATCACCCTCTGAAGGATTTAGGGACAGTTAGTTCTACCCGAAGAGCCATGCAATTCGGAAACATGTTTCAAGAGTTATCATTAGTCCGTTAATCTTTTTCTTCATTCACAATTTTCCTACCACCCTTGTTCTTTGTTTCCTATGGCCTTTAATTAGTATACATGTACCTTAGCTACTTTCCGACTATCACGGACTCATTCCCATTCGCTCTTCCTTCCGAATGGTTCAGTATATAGCTAGGACATTCGCATGTATATTCCCTAGTTCAATTATTGTATGTCAACTTGATTTTTCTACTCATACTTGCCAACTCGTCCTAAATTCACCTTGAACAACAACCTCATATTTGAGTAAGCACTCCAATTCTACTTTTATTAGTTTAACCCACTTCAAAGAATGTGAGATTATTGGCTGTGATCGACATGGACTGCAAAGTTCATTCGATCTACGAGATAGAATCCTTTCGGAACCTCTATCTCTTCGGAACTATGCATTTTGTTCGCAAACATTCCGAAAGCCATTCGCTTTTACTGTAGGATTTCTATTCACTTTCCAAAACCATTCTATTATCATTAGGAACATTTCCGAACAGATTCACTAACACAACATTCATCTATATCTTTTATCACTGATATTTGGATTCTGACACTTCAACCCTGACAAAGGTCGGATGTCAGGCCAAGTGATCGGATCAGATATTTGGGCTCTGCCCCGAGGTTGGTTGAGGTCTCGGGTGGTCTGAGGTTTCGGGTGTGTACTTGAAGGCTTCGGACCGAGGTTCCTGTGCCTCAGACTTGTGCTTCACATGTGTAAGGGCCTTGAAGGTGGAGGATTTGGTGGAAACAGGTTGCCCCCTGACAGTTTGGGGGTGTATGGGCTGGAATAGGGTGGGGAAGCTGATAGAGGTGCAGGGGAACATGGATGCAGTGAAGTATTGTGAGATTTTGGAGGAGGGAGTGGAGGAGAGTATTGAAAGTTTGGATATGGCTAAGGATAAGTGGTACTTCCAACAGTACAATGATCCAAAACATACCTCAAAAAAGGTAGACCAGTGGTTTTCTGACAACAACATGATTCCCATGAAGTGGCCTGCCCAAGCTCCTGATATAAATCCCATTGGACACCTCTGGCAACACCTCAAGGCCAAACTCCAACAATATAACATACCACCTAAAGGAGTACATGGATTATGAGACAGGGTGGCAAAGGAGTGGACTGAAATACCACCAGAGGTATTCCAGAAGCTAATAGAAAGCATGATTAGGAGGATGCAGGCAGTTTTAAAGGTAAAGGGTGGTTATACAAAGTATTAGATTGTAAAATAATAGAGGGTCAAAAACCCTCCCCAATGAGTGATTATTTTGTTTGATTTATTGAGCAATGAGTTTTGATTGTACTCACATGATTTCTTAAGTTGGTAGATAGCCAGCATGTTTTAGTATATCATGTGAAATTTTCACAACTTTTGCTAATGTCTGTCAGAATTGTATTATCAATGATAAGGAGTTGTAGATAAATGTATGGTCAGTGGTATCGATCTGAAATGTTACTAATAGTAGTGGAATTATATTACATTCAAAAGTAGATAGAAGTCCTTGTCACGATCACAGTCTGGACATTCATTTCACACTATCTTTGTTCCGAAGTGATACTTCCGAAGCATTTCATCCGAAGCCCGAAGCATCATCCCCACACTTCTATCACTTTCATCCCACAACTCTTTGCCTATCACTTCGCCTCAAATACGTCATCTATTGAAATAATCCTGGTGAAACAATCAGTGGTCAGGTCCCATCATATTCTTTTTTTAGAAAAGAAGCACCCGGACTATCCCCATCACTATCCCCATCTTTCACCATGAAACTATGGATTGAGTTGTTTCTATTGTGTGGAAGCTTGCGATGACATTCCATATCATTATGTTCTATGGTATGAATGTTCTAGACCCTCAGGATTACCCTCCGAAGGATTTAGGGATGGTTAGTGCTACCCAAAGAGCCATGCGATTCGGAAACATGTTTCAACAATTATTATGGGTCCGTTAATCTTTTTCTTCATTCACAATTTTCCTACCACCCTTGTTCTTTGTTTCCTATGGCCTTTAATTAGTATACATGTACCTTGACTACTTCCTAACCATCACGGACTCATTCCCATTCGCTCTTTCTTCCGAATGGTTCAGTATATAAGCTAGCACATTCGCATGTACATTCCCTAGTTCAATTATCATATGTCAACTTGATTTTCTACTCACACTTGCCAAACTCGCTCCCAACTCAACTTCACCAACAACTGTCTATTTTTTGAGTAAGCCCTTCAATTCAACTTTTATTAGTTAAATCCACTTCAAAGAATGTAAGATCATTGACTGTGATCGACATGAACTGCAAAGTTGATTCGATTCACGAGATAGAATCCTTTCGGAATCTCTGTCTCTTCGGAACTATGCACATTATTCGCAGACGTTCCGAAAGTCATTCGCTTTTACTGTAGGATTTCCATTTGCTTTTTAAAACCATTCTATTACTATTAGAGATGTTTCCGAACACTTTTACTAATCCAACATCTATCCACAACATCCATTGCTATTATTTGGATTCTGACAGTCCTATAGTAAAAGCAAATGGCCTTTGGAACATTTGCAAAAAGATGCATTGTTCCAAAAAGATAGATGTTCTGAAGAAATTCTATCTCATGAGCCAAATGAACTTTGCAGTCCATGTTGACCACAGCCCATAATGTCACATTCTTTCAAAGTGTGTTTGAACTAATATAAATGAGGGTTGGAGTACTAACTCGAAGGTGTGATTGTTCAGAGATTGTTGTTTAAGGTAGTTCACAATGAGTTGACAGGTTTGAGCCAAGCAAACAAATAGACATACGATAATTGAACTAGAGAATATACATGCAAATGTGCTACCTATATACCAAGCAGTTTGGAAGAGAGAGCAAATGGGAAAGAGTCCATAAGGGTAGGAATGTAGGTAAAGTACATGTATGCTAATTAAAAGTGATATAAAACAAAGAGAAATGGAGGTAGGAAAATGGTGAATGAGAAAAAAGACTAATGGACCAACAATAACTCCTGAAACATGTTTCTGAATCACATGGCTCTTCAGATAGGGACAACCTAATACAACTCCTTCAGATAATGACCCTAAATGTCAGAGATGATTCTTCCACCATATTAGATAGTATGTCTTGTCACCATAAGCTTCATAGAAATAGAATCAACCCTGATATTGAGTTCCTTGAAATAGATGGGGATAGTGATGGGGATAATCAAGGTGCTTCTTTTGAGAAAAGATGTATGATCAGACCTGATTATCAGTTGTTTCACATAAATATCAATAGAGTGATTTGTGATGTTTAAGGGTGAAGAGGTGCTGAGTAAAAAAATAGATTTGATGGAAGTTTGGATTCCAAAAGGGTTGTTCAGAGGATGACTTGTTCAGAATAATGGGATAAGGGATAAACCATGATCATGACAATGTCAATCCTTCATAAAATATCAATCTTTCAAAAATGCACAAACATTGAGGTAGCTTTTTGACCCACTGTAGCTACTGGTGATCAAACAAAAGCAAACATAAGGGCAACTAGCACTAGAGAAAGATGGGAAAAAGGGGAGATGGAGGACATAACACAGGGGATGGGATGAATCTAATATAAGATGAAATAGAGAGAAGGAGGAAATGGAAATGGGGGAAAGGGAGGAAAAGGGAGGAAAAGGGAAGAAATGGGTCATCCCCTGACATTGACAGGTTTGAGCAAGGCAAACAAGTAGATGTATAATAATTGAGCTAGAGGTCATACCTGCAAAGGTGCCACCTATATACTGAATGGTCCAGAAGAGATAATGAATAGGAAAGAGTCTGTGAGAGTTGGAAGGTAGGTAAGGTACATGTATGCTAATTATAAGTGATAGAAATGAAGGAACAAGGGAGGTAGGAAAATTTTGAATGAAGAAAAAGACTTAACAGACCAGAAATACATCCTGAAACATGTTTTTAATTGCATGGTTCTTCAGGTAGGGAAAGCCTCATGCATCTTCTTCAGATAGTGACCCTGAATGTTGAGGATGCTGATATGCTATAGTTTAATGGTATTTCCTCTCATCATAAGCTTCAGACAAGTAGAATCAGCACAGTCATTGAGTCCATTGGAAAAGATAGTGATAGTGATGGGAATAGTCAGAGTGCTTCTTTCCAAGAAAAGCTGGTGATCAGACCTGATTATTGATTGTTTCACTCAAACAATAATAGAGTGATTCAGAGGAGTTGATGAGTAATGAGGTGTACAGGTCCTGTTTAGGATAAAGCTGGTTTGGATTCTGAACAGAGCCTTTTGGAGGTTGTCCTTTGGAAATGGACAATATTGATGAATGGGCTAAAATATAATTGTGACAATTAGGCAGGCAGACTAGAGCTTTATTTATACTATTTCTATGATTATATAACTAGATTAATGTGGAACATGGAATGTTCTGCTCTATTATTAGAAGTTCCATACAAATATAGGAGGCAACTCATGCAAGAGAAGAATGGAATGGAAGACAAAAATAAAAGAAACCTAAGAGATAACCAGGAAGGAGGTTCTCATGATCATAATCTAGGCCCTTACACCACCATATATCCCTTTCTGAATGAAACCCTCCAAATTGGTCTGAACCCTCCTCCCCTTAATCAAGGTGTTTATACTCAACTTCCATGTCATCCATCAGGTTTCCTGAATTACTCAATTGAGAATAGTGAAACAATCAACAGTCAGGTTCAATCATAAGCTTTTCTTGAAAAGAAGCAACCTGAATATCCCCATCACTATCCCCATCTTTTCCTAAAATACATTTAATGATCAAGCTGATTCTACTCTCTCAAAGCCTTCCCTGATGGACAATATCATCAAACTCTGTGATATGAGTATTCTGTGACAATCATATCCTGGCACCTTACACTCTCATACACCAAGTTCCAAACAATACCCTCTGAAGAACTCCAAAGATCACCCTCAGAAATCCAAATCACCTTCACCTTATTCCTTTGCTTATATTTGATCTGGTCACTCAACACAGTCCATATAACACTCCATTTGATGTTTAATGAAACAATCATTGGTTAGGTCCAATCATGATCTTTTTTTAGAAAGAACCACCCTGACTATCCTATCACTATCCCCATCTTTCACAATGAACTTATTGATTGAGTCATTCCTGTTCCATCAAAGCTTGCGATGACACCTCATATCATTAGACTTTATTATATAAATGTTCTAGACCCTCAGGATCACCCTTCAAAGGATTTAGGGATGGTTATCCCTACCTGAAGAGCCATGCGATTCAGAAACATCTTTTAAGAGTTATTGTTGGTCTGTTAATCTTTTTCCTCATTCGCAATTTTCCTACTTCTCTTGTTCTTTGTTTTCAATAGCCTTTAATTAGTATACATGTACCTTAGCTACTTTCCAACCCTCACGGACTCTTTCCCATTTGTTCTCTCTCCCAAATCATTTAGTATTTAGCTAGCACATTCACATGTATATTCCCTAGTTCAATCATTGTACATCTACTTGATTGTTCTACTCCAACTTGCCAACTTGTCATGAACTACCTTGAACAACAACTTTACATTTGAGTGAGTACTCCAACTTCGTTTATATTAAGTTGGACACACTTCAAAAGAATGTGAGACTATTGGCTGTGATCAACATGAACTGTGAAGTTCATTCAATCAACAAGATAGAATCCCTTCAGAATATCTATCTCTTTGGAACTATGCACCTTTTCGGAAACATTCCAAATGCCATTTGCTTTTACTGTAGGATTTCTATTCACTTTCAAACATCATTCTATTACTATTAGAAACATTTCCAAACAGTATTACTAACACTATATTCATCCATAACTTTTATCTTTGATAATTGAATTCTGACGTATTCCTAGCATTCAGGTTCAATATCCAAAAGATCTGCATGAGGATATCTCTACCCAAAGAGCCATGCAATTCAGAAACATGTCTCAGGAGTTATTGTTGGTCCATCAATCTTTTTTTTCTCATTCACCATTTTCCTACCACCCTTCTTCTTTGATTTATATAGCCTTTAATTAGCATACATATACCTTAGCTACTTTCCAACCCTCACAGACTCTTTCCCATTCACTCTCTCTTCTGAACCATTTGGTATATAGGTGTCACGATAGTGTTTTAGAACACCTCCCTGTCATTGCACCGAAGTATGGCTTTCTGATCATCTCCGAAGATCCCCTTCGGACTTTTGAACCACTCTCAACTAATTCTTCCCACATGTTTGATCCGGTCACCCAATCTAGTTCAGGAATCACTCCGTGAAGTGTTTAGTGAAACAATCAATAACCAGGTCCGATCATAATCTTTTCTAGAAGAGAAGCACCTGGACTATCCCCATCACTATCCCCATCACTATCCCCATCTTTCCAATGAACTCAGTGATCGAGTTATTTCTATTCTATTGAAGCTTGCGATGACATTCCCTATCATCAGACTTTATAAGATGAATGTTCTAGACCCACAGGATCACCTTCCGAAGGATTTGCACGAGGTTTTCCCTACCCGATGAGCCATGTGATTTGGAAACATGTTCCAAGAGCTCTTAATGGTCTGTCAATCTTTTCTACCATTCACAATTTTGCTACCTCCCTTGTTCTTTGTTTTCTATGGCCTTTAATTAGTATATATGTACCTTAGCTATTTTCCGATCCTCACGGACTCTTTCCCATTTGCTCTCTCTTCCGAACCCTTCGATATATAGCTAGCACATTTGCATGTGTATTCCCTAGTTCAATTATTGTATGTCAACTTGATTTTTCTACTCATACTTGCCAACTCGTCCTAAATTCACCTTGAACAACAACCTCATATTTGAGTAAGCACTCCAATTCTACTTTTATTAGTTTAACCCACTTCAAAGAATGTGAGATCATTGGCTGTGATCGACATGGACTGCAAAGTTCATTCGATCTATGGGATAGAATCCTTTTGGAACCTCTATCTTTTCGGAACTATGCATTTTGTTCACAGACGTTCCAAAAGCCATTTGCTTTTACTGTAGGATTTATCTTCACTTTTGAATACCATTCTATTATCATTAGAAACATTTCCAAATAGAATCACTAACACCACATTCATCTACAATTTTTATCACTGATATTTGGATTCTGACAATAGGTAGCACACTTGCATGTATGTTCTCTAGTTCAATTATTGTATGTCTACTTGTTTGCTTTGCTCAAACCTGCCAACTTGTTATGAACTACCTTGAACAACAATCTCTGAATAACCACACCTTTGAGTGAGTACTCCAACCTTATTTATATTAGTTCAAACACAATTCGAAAGGACGTAACATTATGGGCTGTGGTCGACATGAACTGCAAAGTTCATTTGGCTCACGAGATAGAATTCCTTCAGAACATCTATCTCTTCAAACAATGCATCTTTTTGCAAATGTTCCAAAGGCTATTCACTTTCACTATAGGACTTCTATTTACTTTCAAACTTCATTCCACTACTATTAGCAACATTTCAGATTGATACCACTGACCATACATTTATTTACAACTCTTATCATTGATAATTCAATTCTGACAGAGGTTTTATGAGAATGAGAATTTATATATATATTTCCATTTGGAATTCTGTTGTGTATTTTGTTTGATTGTCTGGCATGAGGATTATATAATTTGTGTTGTGAGGGGTTGTTAATATCAGTGCAATAATAGTCTATAGTGATTTCAGAACCCCCTAATCATTAGGCAGATCACAACTTACCTTGAGTTACCATCCTTAAGCCGATGTAAAAGATGAAGGGGAAGGACCTCTTCTAACTATGAGGCATTCCTTGTTGGTACCAGGCTGCGTGTCGGGTCCCGTGAAGCGGATGAATTAGAAGGATCTACTACATCTACTATGTCTAAAAAGCGACTGAATTCAATATTACACTTGGGCATATACGACTTGCTTGTGATGGATACATGTATGCAATGGAAGACAGTTTGGATAACAAGACCCCGACTTGCTATTAGGATGATTAATGTGAGCTGACCTGGTGCAAAATTGTAAGTATAAATTTCTCTAAATACGCACCGAAGAATAAAGGTTAAGCGGAGATATGCATGAACCTTGCAGCTAGTCTGTGGCATCTAATGCGTGATTTGTGTCATCTAGTATGACACCTGCAAACCCCTTTACAAACTCGCACTGCTGGCCGGTCTCTGGACTGTTGGGGTATCGCTTGCACTTCTCCACCTTCTTCCACAGAGTCTTCACAGCCTGCAATGCACCCTCACCATCTGTCACCCGGCCGCTTTGGATGAACCAGCACCCAACCTGTATGAATGTCAAAGGTTGTGTTGATAAACAGCACTGTATATGCTTACGACAGTTCCTGTCCTCCCAATTCCTCCTCGACAGTGAACCACAGCTTTTCTATCAAGAAGCTCACACTCCTATAAGCGGGTAGATATGATGAACGCCTATTTGCGAACTCGACCGGGTGAGAAAAAAAGGACACACTCGAAGTATTGCCATTATACCCAGCATCGTTTGCCCATCGTTAGGTGGTGTGCTTCGATCTCGAATGGGAAACCGGTAATACCACAACTGCTCTGTCTCCGGAATACCCACGGCTCGAGCACGAGTGTGAAGATGGCATTCATAAGGTATTAGCTCTTCGGGTTCAGTGAGGTCGATAAAAGTTCGAATTCCAGCTTCTAGAAGCTTGTCTAGTTGCGGCTTGGGTTGCCCGGGACTGAAAGGGTACTCAGAGGCACATAAAAGCGGTGTAGCCCAGTATGAGTTCGGTATAGGAGGAGGCGTTGCGTCTACTGGTTGAAGACAGCTATCCAGAGGGTGGGCCGTGGTGCACGTAGGAGACATGGCAAGAGAGAAAACAATGAGGCAGCTACTTATAGTGCAAAGCGTTCCCACGGTTACATTTCCTTGCTCATACATATTATTCGTAGCGCCACGGCCACTCTCATTATTGTCGTCAGAAGGAGAATATGCGTATATTATTTCTGTGCGTTACAATATTATACCTTTCATTTTTTGACCATCGACAGCCCAAAGCAGCCTCGACATGAGAAAAATGCCTGAGTTAGGGGTTACGTTTTTAACTACACGATTCTCGGGACGGCAAAAAAAAAAAACGGTAGGAGATGGTTGGAAATTCGATACTTCTACCTGAGCCTGGATTCCTTGATGTATTTCTCTGAGCGGCTGAAAACTTTCTCTGGCTGTTTCACTACAATTGACTGACGTTCGGAGGCATCATCCACCACATACCATCGTGCGCACACGGCTAGGGTCCAATCTTTCAGCTACAGTGTTATAAAACGGGAGGCACCCGCATGCCCGTATGAAGTGTTGCAGTAATGGTGCATCTACAAGAACACTCAGAGGGTGTGCCTCAGATCAATTCAGGCGAGCAGGGTTACTACTTCATGCACCAGCTTCTCATCCATCACATCAGCTTTAGAAGCAGGCAATCCTGGAAAAGGATAAACCGCTTCTTTGTCTCTCCTAAGTTGCACGATTGGCGAGTCTCCTATCTCATTTCTTAACTCTCATGATTAAGAGCGACTCCATTCTCCGTCACGATATATAAAGCATGCGCAAAGTGTAACTCTACGAGATGCCCCACCGAGTAAGTTTGTCTGCCTAAACCTTTATTTCTTGGAAGAACCGCCAATAACGTATCACAGAGAATTGCAAAATATTTGACACAATACAATGAAATGACTGAAAGTACGAATTTTTTAACCGCTCCATACCTACAACAGAAATGATCCAGTCCCACGACGCATCTTCATTTCCTTCTCTTTCATGACGCAAAAACCCTGTATATCACAGAAATACGCGACGGGTCTACCCCTTCTACCGTTGAACAGAGACGATGATTTACCGCACAAACAAAGAATAGGAAAGATATTCCTACCACAAGTTGCACTGGTATAACTGTTTTTTGTCCCTCACATCAACGTGTCGTCTGACATGCTGCCTGTGCCCAGAACATTCTTGTCAGAGCTCAATAATATTGAACCTCCACAATACTTACTACAGATATCGGCGAATTAGGCCCTATATTTGATGGACTTCGCTAGGACGCAATGAATATAACAAAGGACTTTCCATTGGTATCGAATTGACCCAGACACGCACAAGTCGGGTATACATACAAATATCTTATTGGGATCCTTGTGATGCAGGAGTCAAGAACCAAGGCGGTCAAATATTGCTAGGCAGATTGAGGGCTTACCCAGCACTATAGTCTTACAATATTCTCAAAGCCCCTTCACGACATCGATTCTTCATGGATAGTTGCTCGTCATCAGTTCGTTCTCGGTATAGGAAAATTGCGTGCTTGATGTTTAATACCTCAGACCATCGGTGATATTCAGGCTCTTGCATCGGGTCTTGTGCCGTCTCTCGTTCCTGACATCAACCGCGATTGCAGACTTCATCGATGCATAAGCACTTATCCCGTTTTTTTCTGTATCAGAAAATAACGATGGGTTTAACATGTCATGTTCTATATGGTGATCCGTGTCCTAGATGGTTCTGAGTAAGCTATGGATGATCAATGACCAGAGTGATTTTAGTTGAAGATATCATTGATTTTGCCTACCTGACAACAGAAGAACAAAACACGAGTCGGTCTTCATTGGGTCATGCGTCCATGCCCTGTCATTGATTTGCTTTTCACTCGTCGCATTATCAAATTCTCGCATGCCTTGTCAAATCCTCTCACGCGGTAAAGTTTCACAGCTAGGAGACACTATGAATAATTTTCTAACGATGGGCATCACAGGATATAGCGTGATCTTAAGTCTCCTCGCCTCTACTCTCGGTGCAACCCTTTTCGTGTTTATCTCGGGGATATACCAGTGGGCCTTTTTACTGTTGGACAGACTAATTCTTCCTCAAACACCCGAAGGTCTCCGAAAGGATATTTCGAGGTATTGTCCCAACTGGCCCAGGAGCACGACGTGGGATTGAGAACCGGATGGAAATGAAACAACAATTCCACGAGCGGCCATTGTTCATGAGTTTTCCAATGAGGCAGTGGCTATTGCCGATCTCGACATTTTGACTAGTTCACGTGGCGGCACGACTACATACTAAGATTCCGAATCAAGTAGCCACGCACAAATCGGCAAGATGTCGGGAAAATAAGATGGGGGTGCCAATGCAGATTCTGATTGGTGACATGGCTAAGTTATCTTCGCTGCAGCGGGCCCTAATAACTGACATCTGTTACGCGCAGTACTTGAGAGAGAAGCAGTTATACAGTCTTCTGTTGCTGAAACACATATCTCTTCAGGCTAGGGGCAAGCATGGGTAAGCAATGAACGTTTACTTACGGGAAATGTTACCGCCGGAAATGTCGCTGGAGCGCTGACCCCTCAATACGTCTGTGGCACCTCACCGTCTCCCAAAAAGGCAGAACCTGTTGGCATGAGTGAGATGAGCCACCTAATTATGGAATCGTGGCTGTGAGTTTGGCTCGGACAGGGACACATGATAGGAATAAGCAGTGGGTTTAATTGCCGATCAACAGAGGAATGTGACTCAAGATCCATGCTTCTAGATGCAAGGAACACACGATACGGCTCAGGATCCAAGATTCATAATTTACGATGCCGAAGTGTCCTTCCTATAGGGATGATAGAGAGCAGGGATGGTACAGTTAGGGCTCATCAGCCTCCTATGTGACGTAACACTTCCTGCCAGCCTCAGCCATGGCCTTCTTTGCAATACTTAAACAACAGGAGGTCGCATTATGCTGCTTATCGGCGTGTCCTACTTAGGACACACCCTGCAGTTCGTGTATTACGACAACAGGACTTTATATTTACAATGTCATATATTCAGCTCTTCCACCCACCTTCAGGCTCTCTGTGGAATGCAGAGAACAGGGAGTGGTGGGACTTCATGGTGTTTACATCAAACCTGGTCAATGGTCAGTCTTACGACACTCAACATATCAACTTGGAATTCATATTGAGCACTGCCCTTGCAGCCCCTCTACCGGATGGTATCAGCATTCCGTCCGATTCTAGATTGGACACTACCAGTGTGTATCCTCAAATACCCCACGATGAAAAAAATAACGATACCTGACGTCACCTTGAACTATAGTATTCGATCAGAACAACGGGGATTTCTCTGGTGACTCGCCTTGCATCCTCATCACTAATCATCCCTGATGCTGTATCCTCAGACACACTCATGACACCTGAGGATATCACAAATTTTGCTTCCAGTTCTCATGGTCTACAAGGCTCCAGTGAACCTTCTAGTGATCTTCCCCATGTCGTTCCCCACGAAGATATCCCCGGAGATTCCCTGCACGGATTCATCCACGTCGGTACAGACACGAAGGCATCCGACTTACAGGCATACATTACCAAAACCAAAGAAGACAAAAATTCATACTACATATGCGCCCACCCAGAATGTTCGGGTGCAGGTCGCTTCAGTACGAGGAAAAAGGTCATCTTTCATGTCCGTCACGTCCACCTTAAGGCGAGGTCCTTCAAATGCACTATCTGGTACGCCCGACTCAAATCGTTAGCCATGCAGATACGACTGACCCCTTACAGCGGAAAATCCTTTTCATACAAGCATGACGCTGTGAGACATTTCGATTCAATCCATCACGGCATACTTCACACGTGCACGGTCTGGTGAGCATATACTCTCTGTACAGTATGCGTGTGGTCGGTAATTGTGTCTGTGCAACAGTAAGAAAGGATTTACTCGTGCCTATTCACGCAATAAACATGAGAAACGTTGCGTCAAGAATAGAAATGTGGAGAAATAAGGGTCTTGTCATGTGAACTGAATCTGTAATGATTTTATACCCGTCAGTAAAAAACGGACTCGTGTCTACGTCGAGTGTGTGGCCCTTCCTAGTGAAACGTTGGCCTTACTATTTCACAGGCAGATTCTGACAAGGTAGTCAAATCCATCAGGAAATGGATCGTCTAAAGTGCAACGCACAACACGCATGTCGTCTCCTAGAGCTTCGGACTGTGTGGCTTGCGACTGAATTACATGCTAGGGATACCTGCTCTACCATGATGGGTGGAGTACACAGCCATCCCTGCTTCAGACCTGTAATATGTTGAATATCCCCTCAAACGAAGCGATTTGCACCTGAGAACTCATTATAATTCGACAAAGAAAATTTAACTATAGTGTGACTTGGGTAATGCCAACAAGCCATGTAATACAATATTTCAACATAAAAACGTCAATTCGATTCCGCTGTTGGTGGATTCAGCGAAGAGTACATAATATATAATGGACGCCCGTCTTGTATTTATGACGAGTTAACAGACACGACTACCATTTGTCACTTGTACCTTCGTGGCCTCAAAGCTAATTTCAACATCCGCTTCCCGTGAAAATATTGGGAATAGCTGCGAAACTCTCACAAGGATTCCGATTCTGAGTGGGTCCAGGAAGCGTCATGTATTGGTCCATGTATTGAGGGGACCTCCTTTCCACCATGAGGAGAGTCAAGGGAAACCAAAAGAATGGGTTATCAGGTCAAACCAGCTGCATGGGAGGGGGAAATAGTTTGAGACGACGATAAGCGGCTTGGAACACGGATGTGGACTATGAGAGCGGTCAAGTTGACAGCCCTTGCAGATCCCCATGATAAATAAGTCTGTATATAGAGATGAAACGGCCGCATGCTTGTCGGGATGTATCACAGGTGTCAAAGTTGATGATAATGATAGGACTTTGGTCCAGTCAACAACAGAAACATCATTCTAAGACCGTTGTCGTCCTTCATGCACAATACCTTCCATTACTACTCTTGGAAATCTGGATCTTAAGAGTTCAGTAATTGGGTGACCCAGCTCATGGTCAGGCCTTGTGAATTGAGGAAGTAATGCATAAAACGGCAGACAAGGGGTGAGATGGATAGGTACAGCGATAGAAATAAAGGTAACGAAAGTGATCGCGCAGGACATGTTTTACGAGACAGGGCCCGTGTCGTTTTCCCCACTGTCATAAAGAAAGGGTAGGAGGAAGACCTACTAAGGTGAGGTATTCAGAAAAAGAGTAGAAACAACAAATAAATGGAGCCCACTAGAAGGTGAGCGGGTAGAGTTGCTCGGCAATCAGAGCCTGGCCTGCAAGCCCCAGCTTCACGAATAATGAATGGAGCTTTGATACATGCATATAATAGGTTTATCATCTGAGCAAGGAAAGAAACAGCGTACCTACAAAATTCGATTGCACGACAACTCCCCAACACAATCTGGCTTCGGGAGCGCGATATCCACCATCGCAAACAAACGTGTAAAAAGCCAGAAAGGGAAGAATAGACAAGGCGAAAAAATCCGATAGGCTAAGAGAAACACAATTTACCACTGAGTGGGCCTACTGGATTGGACCTAGGAATGATCGTGACCCGGGGAACTGAGGGGTAGACTCAATATTGTAAACGTTGAAGTGACGCAAAATGTAACACTAGATTGCACACTGTGCCCAGGAGGATGCGCTTCTACAGTCCTCTGCTTATAATATCAAGATGAGCCAGAATGCTGAGGAACGTCCATGCTACCAGATATGTCCAAATGTTCCACTGCACATACGCACGATGGTACGTACGGTACACCGGCTTCTCCGTTCCAGTCAGTCATCAAACGCCTTTTCTTCCTCGTCAACGGACAATGGACGTGAAGGGCATGTCTTGTCGCGCCCTCGCGCCTTTTTGCTCCTCCAGCAACGTTGTACATGGTGGTTCGAAACAATGTGTGGTCATGGGTATGTAATTGTTCGCGGCTGTGAGCATGGTCGTGTGTCGTCGTGCGGTCGTGCCTATGGTTAGCTATGTGATATTGTGCGGCTTTGTTTTTATCTGAATATTTAGATCTACCTTCAATGGATTGTTTGTGTTGTCTCGGCTCGTTGGTTTGATAACTATGATGAGGAATCGACGTTAAGCTGTTGATGCTCGAGGTGGACGTCGAGGATGACATCACAGACATTGCAGTGCCATCCTACGAGCAGGATGGCACCCACCTCAGCAACACGACTATACCCGCTTTGTTGCTTTGACCTCGTACTTGCTGAGAGCTAGTTGTGGTCCCTGAATAAAGAACAAGGGGAGTAAGTGCAGAGGTTGCGGATAAGCGTGTAGGGGTCATGCCGATGCTCAGAAAGGGAGCTGCGGAGGGTACATTCTGATTGGGTTGAGATGCAAACAATAAGCGGAGGTTCCAAAGCTTACAATTCAGCTCCACTCATTTGGGGTGTACGGCGTTTCTAAGAAAATATATACCAGCTTGAGATACTTATTAACCCCATGTAGCGGTGTGAGAGTGTGGTCTAGAATAGGGGTCCGAGTAGTGCGAAATGAAGAAGGCACGGTGAACGTCAGCGACGAATATAATAAGATAGGCGTTGCGGTAAATACCGAGGGTTCTACTCCCTCACGCCAGCACATCATTCTGATTGTCACCACGGATGTTCTTCTGTGAAACCTACACTTACCAATGCATTCTGACTAGTTTGCTACATTGGATGAAACGGGACATCAGAGGAGCGATGTCGATATAGATGCACTGCCATCAACTGTTACCGCTGAAGTAAAGGGGCCTTTGAGAACGAGAATCCTCAACTGAATCAGAGGAAAGTCTTGGCCGAGTTCTCCGAAGGAGCCAGCTACCGAGAAACTGGCTCTGTAAGAGGAAATCAGGGAGACCACGTGAACGTGCCAAGGAGACGCCGTCCAAAAACAAACACACTAAGTTCCCGATTCCTTCGCCGAGCACTCCGACTCCGCTGCCGCCTGGTACCCGGAAAGAGGCTCATCAAGAAGGCACCACCTGTGGTTCAGCCGATTGCCAAAGGATGTGCGCTCATAAGATTTACATCGCCGAGTGGACCGGACAGGAAAATGGCTTGCTCTCCTCTCACTGGGCGCTGGATGACCCCCTAATATGCCAGATCATAAGTACATAGAAGACCCCAAACAACCCTCACCTTCCCAAGCACCCTTTCTTCCTCCCATAATGGAGACTTTTGGTCCACCATTTGAAGGTTTGTCTTGAACATGCTTTATATGCTTTCTGATGGGCATGGGTAGTCGCCGAAGTTCCTCCGCCTGGGATCTGGCACGGGCAGGAGTTTTCAACGATTGGCCCTGCTTGGCGTACGTCGGCGGATGCAAACACTACGGCGATTTACTAACAAATCTCCTTACACAACCCCATTCAGAAGAACTCCTTAGTACGGTTCCTGGATCGTAGACTCTTCAATCATAACCTTGTCCTCTGCTGAGCAGATCTTGCGCTGGGAAACGTGACCACAGAACTCTATCAAGGCCACCCCTGGAACGTGTTTGAGTGTGGTACGTGTCTTGGGCAGTCTTTCCCACTCACAATCACTGCTACTTCCAGCGGCCATTGACGCGAGTGAGAACTATGACAACGTGGTTTCTGCTATTCAGGCAGCAGCACCCACGGTACGCGTGAGTTTCTCGCGTACATCTCACTATGATGCTTTCCCTCAATCTCGAGGCCAGCTTCCTCAAAACCATGAAGGCGTCCAGGGACCTAACATCGATTTCGCTTCCAAAGCTGGTTCGTGCATTCCTCTTTCGCTGCGTTTGTTTCACCTTATCGTGCCTCCACTTAGAGTCGACCCATGAAGTACCCATTACCCAAGCCCCCGGACCTGATCAGCACAGATTCATCCAAGTCGGCGTTTTCATGGAAACACCTGACCTACAAATATACATCATCAAGATCAAAGCGGAGGACAACACATACTATTCGTGTGCCTATCCAACCTGTTCCCATAGGGGTCACTTCGATGCTAGAAGACAGGTGATTGCTCATATCCGACGCGTCCACTTCGATGAAAGGCCCTTCAAGTGCCTAGCCTGGTGAGTTTTATCTCCAGTCGTGAACCTTGTGTCCTGGATTCGAAATACTATCGGGATCACATAGCGAAAGACGCTTTCGAAATAGGCAGGACGCCAAAAGGCATGTCGATACGAGGAACAAAGGAAAAATTTACCGGTGCACTCTTTGGTAGGCACTTGCTCTG
Source organism: Ramaria sp. MG151 (assembly GCA_003314545.1). Classification (NCBI taxonomy): domain Eukaryota; kingdom Fungi; phylum Basidiomycota; class Agaricomycetes; order Gomphales; family Gomphaceae; genus Ramaria; species Ramaria sp. MG151. Next base: position 17,497 of record QMFG01000564.1, on the reverse strand, counting down.
ACTCTTATTATTCCCTGTCAGTAATATTTGTCCGTCCAACAGTAATAAAGGGTACACTCGTAATTATTCCCGCAACAAGCACCAGAGGCATTGTTTCATGAAGAAAATGAGAAATGAGGATTAGCTCACACGATTTATCGTGTTGTTTCTGCGTCCGTGAGATACTTGACTTATGAATGTCGGGCGTGTCCAGTATCGTGTTGATATTGGTGAAGCGTCGTGCGTGACCCAGTACGGCTACATGTGAATTGTGTAAACAATAAAAATAAATGCGTGAAATTTTCAAACTTGCAGTGTGTGGATGTGTTCGGGTGAAAGGGGGAGGGAAGGATTGGTAGGAGTATAGGCACATTTTGTCATCTACAAGCTTTCCAACACCAGTTGAATGGGAAATTACACAAGTCACAAAAAGGAACAGACAACCCATAGCTCTGTTATATGAACAATGGAGACAGTGATACTCTCACACATATAAAATAGGTGCTAAGCATGGAAAGTCGTTGCGATGTTTGAAGTAATGGAGGAAGGCAATGTTTATAAGTACACCCAAGATGAGCTACTAGTAGACATCAGAAATTGTTATAATATGAGGACTAAAAGACTATCTCAGTCTCTTGGAAAAGAGCTCTATTAGAAATAGTTAACTACCTGAAAGACTATCTAAAAGAATAGTTAATAATTGTTTAGAATATGGAAATAAGTTTGAACTCATACCTCAGTCTCTTGGAAAAGAGCTGAGGTCACAGAGTCACACGACTGCGAAACATAGCGGTAAATTCAAACTCCACAGGTAAGAGGAAAAGATATTCGGGCTGAATATAAAAAATCTTAACAGAAATGTGTCGAGTGTAGTTGCTCGTTGTGGGCGCTTACTATAAGCCAACGCGCCATTAATCCTGGAGACTGGGAATCACCATTTGTTCTCGAGGTTGTCTGTGCTCATCCTTTAGCGCTCTAAGCCTCAGTGCAGGCTTTCTGTTACGTAACATCTTGGATGACATAACATATCAACCACCTCGGCTTAAAATTCAAAGATGGACCGCCAGCACGTCCCGAGGGGTGCGCTGCTAGCGTCCAACCTGCCGCAACTCCAGAATCTCATTAAAAGGGACGCACCAGCATACCGAGAGGAATTCCTGCAACAATGGAACCACTATGAGAGCATCCGGAAGATATTCCAGATCAACCCAGACGAGCAGGCCCAGCACTTCCGACAGCTTATCTCTTTCATATCACAGGTATCGTCTCACGAAAAAAGTTCAATCGTTTCTGGTGAATCGAGCTGAGTCATTTTCTGTCTATAGGTTGCCCAATGTTATCCTAAGGAAACGGCAGATTTCCCGTCGCACTTGTCATCTCTGTTACTTGAGAGCTATTCGACCCTCAGCCCCGACACGCGCAAGACACTTGTACAGAATCTCGTCACGTTGCGCAATAAAAACGTCATAACCTCTATTGAGTCAGGTCTTTTCTGCCCTTTCTCATAGCTTTACCAAACTTAGACGGTGGATCTTCTCAGACTGCTCAAAACGCTCTTCCCGCTACTTCCACGGACTACGTCTTCTACACTCCGTTCCTTCGTCCGTAAAACGATCCTCTCTGACATCCGCACTGCGAATATGCGCACCAAGAACCACAAGTTGAATCGCTCCGTGCAGGCGATGTTGTTTGGGATGATCGAGCGCGGGATGGATGGTGAGGTGCAGGGTGACAAAGGCAAATTGAGAGCCGGGACAACCGTGGTGGACGGGAGTGCGAGGCAGAGTGCGGACGAGGCGATGTGGGCGGTCGTGCTGACAAAGGAGCTGTGGAAGAAGGGTGTCTGGTGAGCCTTTTGCAAGCATATTCTGTTTTACTTTCTGAAGCGGTTTGTGTGTGACAGGAGCGATGCGAAGACCGTTTCCATCGTTGCGCTTGGATGCTTCCATCCTTTCACAAAGGTGCAGAGCGCGTCGTTGCACTTTTTTCTTGGTAGCGAAGATGAAGAGGGCGAGGAAAGTGGTGATGATGATGAGGTACAAGCTATATATCATTGCGTGTGTCTGGATGCTTAAGCTATGGTTCCCAGGCTCCTGACGTGAAGAGTCTTCAACATCGGCGAGAAATTAACAAGAAGACACGTAGCGGTGACAAAAAGCTGGCAAAGTCCATGAAGGTTGCAGCTAAGGTGAATTTCATTGACATTCATAGTGTCATAATCTACAACATTCCATAAACTGTTCCCAGAAACGTAAGGAAAAGCGTAACGCTGAAGGCGCGACGCCCAATTTTCCGGCGCTCCAGTTGCTACATGATCCGCAGACCTTTGGGGAAAAGTTGTATGATTATTTGAACCGCTATGGTTAGTAGACCGTATATTATTGAAACAGTCTACTAACTTACTGAGGCTAGACAAACGGTTATCGCTGGATCACAAAATTCTTATTATGCAACTACTTAGTCGTGTGATGGGGGCACATAAACTTTGTGTTCTCGGGTTTTATTCATACATCGTGAAGTAGCTGGCTGAAGTTTTCCTATAGTTTCAGTGGTTTCCTGATGTCTGATTACACAGATACCTAACTTATCATCAACTTCGTATTCCCGCCATTCTGGTTTCACTCGCCCAATCAGTGCATTCACTTACACCGCCAGACGTGCTTACACCTGTCGTGCGAAAGCTTGCCTCAGAGTTTGTGCACCCTGGTGTAGGGCCAGAGGTGATCGCCGCGGGTATCAATGCCATCAGAGAAGTATGCCGGCGGCAACCATGGTGCATGGAAGAGGAACTGCTCGGTGATTTGGTAGAGTATAGGAAGAGTCGGGATAAGGGCGTGATCACAGCTTCAAGAGGGATATTGCAGTTGTACAGGGAGGTCAATCCCGGGATGTTAAAGAGGAGGGAGAGGGTAAGGTTTGAGATTCAGCTGCCATTCGTGAGGTTTGACAGATTGCCGGTATCCTAAGGGCAAAGAAGCAAGTATGACCAAAAGGGGCACGGAGCCCTTACCATTTGGGCATATGCCCGATGTGGCGGTGAACATCGAGGGCTTAGACGTGCGTAGTGAAGTCGGCTTTATGTTTGTGCTGTAACTAACGTGTTATCTAGCTCCTCGAAGACCACCTTGAGAAAATACGTACTGAGGCTGAAGATGGGCACGAGGTTGAAGATGACGAGGCCGGCTGGAACGGTTGGGAGGTGGACTCGGACACGTCTGATTCGTCGGAATCGGAGGGCTGGATCGACGTTGACTCGGATGGCGACCAGAACCTTGACATTAGTGACAGCGAGGACGATAAACCCTACAATGAAAAGGATGCGGGCAATACCACAACGGGCAACGAAACCGTGACGTCGCCACAAGCCGAAGCTGCGCCTCGTGTTTCGACATTAGCGACGACTAAGGTAAAGACCTCACCCCTCCTCGATAGGAAACAATTTTGTATTTAACACTTTGGACAGATCCTCACACCGGCAGATTTTGCTCTGTTAAATGACCTCCGTATCAAAGCCGCGACGGAGGCTGTTCAAGCGGGTGGTGGATCATCCACAAAACGGAAACTAGCAGCTCTCGAGGCAACTAAGAAAGCCATGTCTAGCCATAATTCTGGCGTGATGAGCGACGCGTTCGTCTCTGAAAATGATATCCTGGGTCCTCGGAAGAAAGCAAAGGCCGATTACGAGGAGCGCGTGGCCTCGATTCAGAAGGGGAGAGAGGGTCGCGAGAAGTTTGGGTCTGCGAGAGGGAAGAAGAAGAAGGGTGCTCCGAGCAGCTCTACGAATCGTGAAAAGGCAAGGAATAAGCCGATCATGATGATTATGGCGAGTGGGGCGGTGAGGGGGAAGAAGAAGGCCTCGTTGCGGGATAAACAGAAGAAGTTGAGAGCTCATTTAGATAAGTCGAAGAAAGGGGGTTAGATTCGTGGTTATAGCGTTATGCTATTTGCTTGAGGGCTTATTCTGCACGCCTTATTTCTGGATGAGGACAGAGGAGTAATTTTCAGGTGCTGGAAGGCCCCGATAATTCTGCTATCGTGGGGTATGTGATCTCCGAACCAAGGATATTACACTGGAGCTTTGCGAATTTTCTTTGGGTTTTAAGTGGAATTTCACGCTAAAGTTTGCTGTTTTTAAGTGTAAATTAGCATTGCTGCGGCTCTAAAATGGCTGGTGGCGACTTTTGCATTTCGAAATGACCTCACTAGCAGTCCAGTCAAACAGGCATGTGCTGAAGATGAGGGTTAAAACCAGCGTTTTGCAAGTGGATCTGGTGCCGCTAACTCATTCACATTAGTTTGTACCCATATTGTCAATGTCTGTAGGTTTATACCACCAAACTCCGGACTTTGGACTACGCTTTTTTTATACCTCCAGCTGTGGTTGGCTTTTGACTGGAATCTCCATATGGTTGACAATGTGAGACATGTGCTAATTAGCGCTTCTGACGATCTCCATTAGTCGCTCCTTCAACAGTGAGTCAGGACAGAAATAAGCTTCGCCTTCCTTGGTGAATAATACAACTCTTGGCACAATGATGTTCTTGGAGATTTCCAGTGATTCAACTGATGCGTGGTGGCAAAAGTATTTACGTAAGCAAATCTGCATCACTATACTGTTTTGACCATAAGCCCGAATGGTTTTGGCGTGATGCTCTACATTTTCCTGGAACTAGGCCGAAACTCGAGAAGATGAGTGACAAAACTGGTGGGCCTCATAGGAGAAGCGCACGCTGATGTTGGCTAAGGCCCGTGGGGCAGACTTGGGGTTCCCAAACAAGGCACCGCTCCGAAGGCACACATTGATACGTGCGTCGGGGCCTACGAGCGGCGCAGCGCACTGATTCTATAATATACAAGCCGTCTTGCGCTCACGCTGCTGTCTTTATTTACACCCATTGTTTGCTCAAAAAAAATAAAAATAAAACGAATAAAAATAATTTTTGCTGTGCCATCAATCTTGAATTGTAAACTGATAGGCACACAGAATCCGATAAACGATGCGCCTTTGCGTTTGGCGCCTGCGCGCCTTGCCGCGTAGGCGCGGAGCTGTATGGCAAATGTATTGTCGTGTCACATAAACATGAACTGACCCATTCATTCTCTCTTACCACCATGCACTCTGAATGGCTGAGCACGGCGTACACACTCACTTCCACCGCGTCTCGACTGGCAAGCTTTGGCTTTGGAGCTGCCAAAGCCTCCACAAAACTTAGTGTCAGTTGCTTCCATCACGCTCGCGTGCGTCGTAGTGGCTTAATTTTCTTTCAGTTCTCCATCGCGCGGGGCATCGCCAGGGTTGCACCAATACCTCTGCTCTCATCCTCCCTTGACCGCCTCGAATGTCTGAGTCTTCTCCCCATATTGGTCGGCGAATCCATCACTTCGACATCGCTCGACTGTGTTTCGAACTTTTTAGATGGGAATGACGAGGCATCGTTTTCCTTGGAAGCCTTTGTCGGCATGGTTCGAAAAGAATGGGCAGAGCATGAACGAGCCGGACGGAGCGTCACTGAGGCTGCGCGAGCTGTTGCCGCATGGGCAGCCATACAAACCTTTACCAAAGAATGGAGCGAAGTCCGGATGCTCAAAGGCGCTAAAGAGCTCACGCCTCGTGATTTTGCACCTCCGGAGAAAGGTGAAGAGGAACCAGAAGCTAAACGTACACGTCTTCCCCGTAAAATGAGCAGCGTGAGCGTCACGGACGACGTGTTCATGCATGGACAAGTCAGCCAAGTGATATCTGCTGATATTGGCAGGAAAGGCATTGCAGTCGACTTGAAGCCATTGACAATTGCTACTTCAACCGGCAAGAGGCCCCGATCTGACTTGTCTGCGCCGCTCCGCTCAAACTACGAGGCGTGGAAAACGCTTCGTCGGCTTTCGAAGATGGTACTTGCAGGTTATGGAGGAGCTGGACTCATCTTCTTCGGGGCTCCCTTACCGCCTACCGACGACAAGCCCAAGTACCCGCAGGCCCCCGCAAATGATAATCACACCCCCCATGCGCCCTTTCACGCTGATGGCCATTCCAAGGACATGGAGAAGGATCTCCTTATTCACGTCGTTCAAGGTGCTGAAGCCGAAGGCATGTCACCCCGCATGCGGACCAATGATCTACCTTCCTTTGAGAAGGCGTCGAGCAGGACATCCCGCCAAAATACAGATACCGTTAGTCCCACAGATGGGCACAAGATTTCTCCCTCTTTATCATCATATTCATGGTGGAATGTTCTCTTGGGAAAGCATGATCGCGAGATCTTTGAAGGCTTCGCATTCACGCCTGTCGATGAATCTGACAAGGAAATGCTCCCTTCCAAAGACAGACGTCTCTCAGATCCACCCTCTCCCTGCAACTGCCGGTTTCATGGTCTCTCCTCACACCATGTATGTAGTCTATCGTCCAAGACGTCCGAAGGTTCGGACAATGGCGAAGGGCCAAAACCCCCGACTGCGATAGTCGGTGATATGCGACATATGCCTCGGTTTTGGGTTCTAACAGATCATGGCAGACACCAAGTGGTTCTTGTTGTCAGAGGTGTGTTTAATCTCGCATTGAGCTATTCACCCTGGAGGGTATCTTCCGAAGTTTCGATAAGCTAACATTGCACACCAGGAACCATGTCTTTCAATGAGCTAGCAGTGGTGCGCATGTTTTTTCTTCTTGCTTGTTTCTGTCATTGATTGTCTTCTGGTTCGCTGGTTCAGGATCTCACCTGCGCACCAGCAAGCTTTAGACCTGCAACTGCATCTTCTCCAGCACTCTCTATGCCAGCGGATGATTATCATCACTCGCGGGCAAACGACAATCCTTCCGCTGTTCCATCTCCGGCCGGAAAGTTTTCTACTAATGACTCTTCTCCTTGTTCGAATTTAGATAGCTCGCAACCTCATCAACGGACGGCGAAGAACGGCAATAATGCTGAGGCTAAGACCAACGGTGAAACTGAAGACTATCAAGTCCATGGCGGGATGCTCCGTTTAGCACGTGTAATGGGGTCCAAAGGCAAGCCCGTGCACCAGGCTGTTTTAGCCGCTTTATCGCGGAATCGTGGATATGGTTAGTCCTGGAAAATTCGATCGAACTAGTTTTCTGAAGTTGGTGATTTACAGAGCTCATTTTGTGCGGGCACTCTCTCGGCGCTGGAGTGGCGGGGCTTCTCGCTCTGGTGAGAGCCTTTTGTGTGAATGGTTCGATGCGAGAGATCGCTGAAACCATCCATATAGATGTGGACAGATCCGACAACCTGTCGCACTGTACCTGCGAGTGGTCTGCCACCCAATCGCCGCGTCTCTGTCTACTGCTTTGCCCCGCCGTTCGTACTTTTCCGTCTTTGTTTTGTTGCGTTCCTTAAAGTCTTCCTGATAGCTGTATAACCTCACCCGCGCTCTCCCGTCTTTGCGAGAACCTCATAACGTCGATCGTGTATTCATATGATGCAGTCTCACGTCTCTCCTTGGGTTCGATTCAGGATCTCAACAGAGCAGCGCTTTGGCTCTGCGAAGGGCAGGGCGAGGAGAGCACTGTAAACTTGTTTAGTCGAGCCCTAAAGGGCACGCTAGGCTTTGGAGATACACCCGAAGATACAGAGGACGAGAAAGAATGGGTGAGTCTTACCAATCTGACCGAACTCTGGCCTGACGGAATGTGCAAGTTTATTGAGGTCCGCAAGAGACTCGAGACCAAGATGCACTATTCCCATCTCTTTCCTCCGGGGAAAGTTTGGTGGGCGGTGCGGAACGACTCACTGCATCCATCTAATCAATGCCGCAAGACAAAGGACACGGGTCTCCGCTTGTATGAAGTGCAGAAAGTCGAAGAAGTGTTTAAACAGCTCGAGTTTAAAGGAGACATGCTCAGGTGCGTTGTACTTGAGGGCTGGAACCCCACGCAGCTGGAGACTGACCTATACCCTCACCTTCTCAGTTCGCACCTACCACACCAATATGACCGCATGCTGACCGAGCTCGAGTTTTGAGCAAATACCATGGTACAATACTATTAAGTAGACTAATATGTATGATCAGCCAACGTGTAGCTTGAAATTTCTTGATACAAAAGTATTTATGCGCAGCTTATATAGAAAGTCGCGAGAAGTGTCATTCTCCTGTCTCGTCTCGAGGACGGTAAGTCATCCCGCGAGCTTTGATGTCATCGTCAATCTCTTCTGGTATCCGGCCTATTACCCGTGCGGCGTACATCCCTCGGACGTATTTTGCTGCACAGGCAGAACAACAGTAACTCCCTGCGAATGAGCATGAGCAACATGAAATGCCACTCACAAGTGCGCTGCCATCGCGCTACCCAGCTTGCCTCCGGATCGATGACTGCAATGACTCCATCAAACTGTGCAGACGTGCAACTCAGGATCCGGTCTTGGTTCATCTTCAGCTTTATATATATATAATGACATCAGTACAAAGAACAGTAGGCAGTAAATATATGCGGTGAACTAGCATCTCGATGGGAGGAGCCGGCATTACCTGTAGAATTTCCTCACAATTGGGACAGCCCACCTTTTTGAAGTCGCCGGGTGTTTGTACTATGGAGCAGAGAAGACAAGCACGAAGCTGACGGCTGCGTGCGTGGCTTGGAATGACGGCTTCGCTTTGCACGGACATTGAAAACACAAAGGGGATAAAATTGTTGGATGTCGGGGTTTTGAATTTGAAAGAGCGACGACTTCCCATTTCTTCCCTTCAACCATTGCCACGTTGTTGCTTTCATCGGCACCAACCCCATGCTGTGCGGTATTGCTATCTTTATCACTTGAATATAGTTGCATCGGGATTCTGACGTCCGGGAGCCAACACATTCTAGCTGCAGCGATACGACGCGGTCATGTTTCGCGCCCCCGGCGTAAGTGTACAAATGGAATTCGCGCTTTTATCGCGTCAGAAGAGTGGAGAAGGTGGCGTTCCACTTTCCCCCTTGACTTATAACGATATTCTTCTAGTAATTCAGTGCTATTTGCAATACACGCAGGAGGTAATTACGGTATATCCCTTTCATTCAGTTGGCGGGTGTCCTGATTCTGTACAATTCTCGCGGGAGTGGGCGCTCACCTGGTACGTAAAGTAAAATGTTACGGTCATCGTCGGCGTGCAAATGATCTCTGATATGAAGGCCATCTTTTGCATCGTTTTGCTCTGTTATGACGTGGTTCTGGCAGCGAATCCCCGACTCTCTCCGGAGAAGAGGGTTCTGTCGAGCTGAAAAACCAGAGTTCCACCAAAAAGAGGGTGGGATTCTATTAGCTCCCTCGGTCTTGAGTGGTAAATGGCAGCTAAGAGTCAATCGTCGAAGGCTCAATATGACGCGAGGTAACTGGCCCTTCAGACGTGTGGTATCATTGATAGGTGGCCCATGGCACGGCACCCGCTTGCGCTGGGTTTTCATGCATCGCGAAGATAACAAAGTATGGATGAAGGCACTACAGTCAGCATCCCCGTTTCATGTTGTTGATGGGGGATAGGGGATCCTCGATCGTTCTACCTTTTGTCATAGATCGCAGTCGCGTCGGGTTCAGGAAGCGAATTGTAGGGTGTCTCGTATTATGATCTACACCTACACCAGTCCCCCCCATTCTCGTGCGGACCATAACTGAGCTAGACTTGTTGGTATTGGTAATGGCCTGATTCTCCTATGAATTTCTCATCTTTGTCTATTCTGACCTTCTAACTACTTAGATCCGATAGTCTGACTACAGTAACCCCTTCGTGCTTGAAGGCTGTGTAATACTCCATATACACATCCCAATGCGCCCGATCGATCGAATAACAGCCATTAGATTTACCTAAAGTAGACTTATGTCGAACATTGACGGCAGCTTCTCGCCCCCTTCGTTTTCAAGCTTAAGTCCAGAGTTCCTAAGGTAACCATTCTTATATAGATCCCAATATCCCTTAACAGAGAGTGGTACAACCATGCCGTTTGGTTGACAAAGCCTACTACACAAATGCCAACCTCTTATCTCCGGATTCGTCTACTGCTACTCAGCACTTCAACTCTATCAAAGATAGGCAGCTCATCGAGCACTCTCGATGGACTGCCCTGTGGGCGAATCTGTATCTGCCTAACCGATAGTAGACTCTCGTGAATGATCCAGGAACTTACTCAAGATATCAAGATAATTACGGTAAGTCACATATTAGGAACGGAGTCTACCAAACGTTCTATGACAGAGAAGAGGGTTATGTACCTACGCGTCTGTAGGAGTGTGGAGCGATCAGGGCTACCTTCTGCGGTTAGAGACGTCAGCGCACGGACTATTGGATAGCCCGAATGCTACCGATGATCTGGACCATCAAACGGTATGCTAGCTCTTCACGTTCTAGGTGTCGTGGTAATGGGAATTGCTGTCCACCGATGACGGAGATGGGAAGAAATCACAGCTCTGGCTTTTCGAGACCATCGGAGCGCCGCTACATGGCGCACTTTCTCACGGTCTTCTGTTCCTGATTCGAGCTCGGCTTACTCCGCAAGCTCCGTTTAGTCTTCCGTGAGCGCCTCAAGGCACTGATGGAATTTTCAATGGAATCGGTCGATTAGTTAATGCGGAATATTGTGACAGCGAATTCAAAGGACGACTTGGCTGGCTGCTTTGAGCTCCCGGGGGACACGGTCTCAGAGGTTCATTCGTGGTGCCCTAGGTTTGCATCATCCTTGAATCCGGGCGCCATGCGCTGTCGCCATCTTTTTTTTGAGACCCGTGCGTGCTCCGTGCGTATTTTTTTTCTTCAACTTGTCTGTCAGGCCGAGACATCACGACATCACAGCTGGCAAGTTATCTTTTATCTTCCGATCATCGCGCTCCAATCCTCCATTGTCGCCACTTTCATTCTTCAGCTTGGAATGTCATCACCTTATTTCGTCCCAACACAAATAGGCTCGCTTCCCTCGCCGTTTCCATCTGTGTTCGCTTGTTTTCTGGTCTGCTGCCGCTGACCACATTAACATGCATGAGTGACGTTGTATCTGCATGAACAGCTGCTAGAAAACCCTGACTGACACAAACCATCGATAGTGCCTCAATGCGCTACCAGGAGTCCTCCGTTCCGCCTACCCCTTACGTGGAGCGTTCGCGGGAGGCCAACATCTCGCTCGTTGACGCCACGCCCTGTTCTGGGACGTCACCCGAGTACATAATAGGCAGTCACCTCAACTGTCGACATGGATGAGTTTACACTGCCTGACCGCAGCAATGTCCCATGAATCCTTGTGGTGGCGCATCGCAGACGAACCAGCTATGGACAGGTACCGCAACCGATTCCTAAGGCTCTTGTAAAGGTGGAGGGTCCCCTCGACCATGGCTGCAAGCCTGCATGCAGGCATTGTGTACATTTATCCTTTATTCGCTTTGAAGACACGATGAAGCTTCTATAAACGATAGGTTAGCATCTACAGCGCTCGTGGGAGGAAGAGGCGGTTGGCGTGCGGCTCGCGAATATGCGGCTCTGTTTCCATCAATTTCTGGCAACATCTTCCATGAATGGCAGACTGCAGTGCTCAAGGCAGGACGTTGATATGTACGTACGACCCTTCACAACTACTCTTTCTTATATATCTATAGAGATCCCTTCTCTGAGGTTTGTCTTTGACCCGTGACAGGATGTGGCCGCAGCCGACCCAACAGTTTTGTTGCCTTTTTGTTTATATCGTTGCATCTGTTCCTTGACCAAGTACCTCGATCTGGCCAATCATCATCAAGCGGTTCAGTTACGGCGCATCTATCCCGATGGGCGTTGGGACTAGTAGTCATGTGCGCACATTCAACCTCATTCACGCCTTCACTCAAACTACCACCTTATTTCATGCCCACCTACCACTCTTCGTGCTCCACATACTCTATTGATCATCATTCCCACTCCTTGGATCGATCATCAGGTCTTGTATATTGCTTTTAGAGATTCTTTGACACCCATTCGATGCCATTGCGTTTTACCTTGCGACACACATGGTGTATCAAATAAATTTGCCACATATAGACCTGGTGGCTGCGGACAGTGTTTAGAGTATTGCTCGTCCACATCCCGCCTTAAAAAGCCGGCCCGACAAATTGACACAATCTAATAGCCAAGTCCCAGCTATCGAAGTCCCAGCTTCATCATGCGTAGCACACCACATTATCGAGAAAACAGGAAGAAGTCCTGCGGTGCTTGCTGTACATCTAGATGAGGTTTTTGATCAACCAGCATGGGTAGCCCTCGCCTTCTTTCTTCTACATCTCGGTTCTTGACGCAGATGACCATCGATTATCTCAGCCGAAACGGTTTTCATTCTGCTTCGGCTATCGGAACAATTGAGTGGAGTAATTTGGAAAGTTCAGATTCGAAGTAAGGACCCATGCATTGCGAAGAAGAGCATGAACGAGTGTTCTGGGAGAAAAGAGGTTCAGAACATGGAATTCGGTGAGGTCTTTTAAGTGACGACCGTTTTTTTATATTGCCATAATGGAGAGCGCGTCGCTGTAATTTCTGTCTCGGTCAACGTGGAAGACAATGGCGAAGACGAAGTAGGGACCGTATGGCATTGTTTGATCTGTAACCCTATATTACTTTTTCTGGTTCCTGACGTGAACACTCCATCCAGTGTTTATAAGAGTTCTAGGGACCAATATCGCGCGGGAAGTGCCTTCGTCGGTTCCCCCATCCAACATTGATCCAAACGACCCGCTTCGACTTGACAGCCAATCTTGAGAATTCTGTTACAAAATAGTCTGCACGACCTTCATCGGGGCCTTTTGTTGTGGCTTACAAAGCCGAGCGCACAGGTTTATTCGCGCACATCATCTGCACAACGTCTCGCATGACGTACGACGCCAAACATTGTCAGGTGACGATATCCACCTTACGTCAGACTCGAATCAAAACGACGGTTATCAAGTCCTAGTATCAAAGAAACATCGTTTGGCTTCGGGAAGCCGTGATACACTCACCTACTGCTATCCTTCCCACGTAGAAGTTCTTCCTCACTTACGGCGTCCCTTTCACTTGGCGAAAATGTTCCAATTAAGGCTTCTCGTATTCTGACACAATCTAGTAAAATGCTGACCGGATCAACTTTTCACATTTGAGGCCTCGGACGTGCCCCGCGAAAATAAGTTCCACGTGATCCTATCCCCCTTCATGAAGGAATCGAAAACTTGAGCCACGAGGTCCATCCAAATTAGTAGTTTGGCGATCGGGAACGCATGTTTGCCTTCCACTCGCAACCCCGATCGTCTCTGATGGCTCGATCGATCCACGATTCTCAAGTAACGCCATGACGTAGCACGTCAATCGACTCCCTTTGGGTTACTCTCCATCATCTCGGCATTTATCTCGGTTTCTATCCCAATGTGGAGCTCGGGTGGCATACGTGCGACTTACGCTCTTTACCTGTTCCTCCTCTGATCACGCGACACATGCCTCAACAGCACGGTTGTGAGCTGTTGCATCATCAGGTAATCGGCCATTGTGGCCTTTCCCTTAAAACTTATACTTGTCCTCCCCATCTGTGCGCAACGAAGATATCCTGATAAGTCCGGATACACCGGCTGAAAGGTGGGGTTAATGTCATGTGAGATGTCTGGCGCAATCATGATGTGGGGAACGTCGTCTTCATGTTGACACTGACAATGAGGTAGATTCCATCCCCTCCTCAGTGAAGCCATGGGAACCTTGTCTCTCACCTTGAAAATCGTAATATGCTAGATTCAATTGATATAGTGAGGGTGATCAAATACAAAGAATTTTTTCCAATCTCTGGCTAGATCTTGATACTCGGCGTGCTCCTGTCTGCTACATGCATGCGAAACGTATGTTTAATATATTTGTCGGTGCTAGGAAACGTGGAGTGGTCGTGGCAAGTGACAATCAGTTAGCGTCTCGGCTGTGCTCCTAGCGGACATCACATTGATGTGACACGCGATTGCAGCACCTGCAAGGCGTGTTAATGCCCATAATCGGAACTTTCAGAGAAATCGCTGTAGCGTGTCTGGCAGATCACAAGACGCACCAATATTGGCATTGATGTATACCAAAACGTTCACCTTGTGGGTAGTGAACTATTAATTTATTCATTTTTCGAAGAAGCAGCGTCTCTGACACGTCAGTACGGCTCTTTTGTGATGCAAGTCATATGGGATAGGGAAATGTCCAGTTACTGATTTGAATAGTTGGCTCTGCAGGTCCGCCACATGACAAGCTGCGCCTGATTGTCTTTTTTCTTAAAGAGGGTTTGATAAAGTACACCACCACAAGAGTGTTTGTGGTGTTGCTTCGAAACTTATTAGAGCAGTGCTTCGTGGCTTCCACGAGTCCACTGCCACGCCCTGCCATTCTCTGCCGCCAACGCGCTTTTTATTATTCATCGATGCATCCCCCAATGCCGGGACCAACCCTCAACGCGAGCCTCCAGACCCAATAAATACACCGCTTCCTGAGTAGTATGGATAATGTGTCGAGCTCGCCATGGAGCGCCATAGGATACGAGTCTCTGGAGTACATTCCGGGGGAGCATGCATCTGGTCTCAACAGCGGTGAGTCATCTTCAGCATATCATACCTGGACGTTCAGCGTATTCAATCATCTATCTCGTACAACAGCGGATTTATACCTTGGCTATCTTGAGAGTATGTTTTTACATCAGCTGTTTTACTGGATGTTTCATCGATATTCACAGGCGTCGCTGACCTCACATCCTCTCTCCTACCCTTCATTGTTGGTGCCCATGCTGGCGTGGACACTATGAGTGTGTTATCATCCACGACTGCAAAGTTCGAGGATTAACGTTACCTTTCCCTCAACTGTAGTTTTACATCAGGACAGGGAATGGACTACTGGTGAGTCGGACACGGTATATATTGTATTATCCCTCAGCACTGATAGCATATGCGTCAGATTTGCTCATGAGATCCGATGACATCACTAGTTTTGCGCCAAGTGTTCATGTTACCTCTGTTTCACAAGTCTCCATTCCAAGTCTCAGTGATTCCACCGCTTTCGTTGCTCAAGGAGACATATCCGGAGATCCCCAACGCGAACTCAGCCAGGGAGCCGATACCGGAGCATACATCATGAGGACCAAAAACGACAACGACAGCAGGATATCCTTCAAGTGTGGCTACCCGGCATGTTTACATCCGGGTTGGTTTGACACGAGGAAGCAGGTGATTTCTCATATACGCCAGGCGCACCTTGAGGCGAAGCTCTTCCAATGCACTGCCTGGTACGCGCTTCGTGAGCCTTGTAAACTTGTTGGTCTTTATTGACTTCCTACAGCGAAGCGTGTTTTGCGTACAGACAAGATGTTAGACGACATCACGACTCAATCCACCGTGGAATAACTCACAAATGCGCGTTCTGGTATGCGTACTTTCCACGTTCATTTTGTGGCCCGTCCGTCACGCTGTCTATCCCTACAGTGGGCAAGATTTTACTCGCGCTTATTCCCGTAATAAGCACCAGAAACATTGCACTAAGAAAATGGGGAATGATGAGAAAGGAGGTTTGGTGACGTGAATTAATTGATTCATCCTGTATCCATTTTATACCTATCAGCAGCCATTAATGAATCAATTATATATCGTCTCTGGTCTGTTATTGCTGGCGAAGAATTCCTCTAGGAACAGCGTGAGAGGGTTCAGAAAAGGCAGCGACCGAAAAGAAAGCCCTGAAGAGATGACTGACGAGGCAGGCCCATACTATCATGCAAGACAAACCAGCTGCGTCGCTCTTATAGAAAGTTTTTTATCGTTAGTCATCCGGGATTCACTGTACCGTCTAGCGATGACCTAATTCGGCTATTTCTGATGGTATTCATTCCAAATCTAGTCTATCATATCATGGTATGCAACTTACATTCAGTTCACTTCCCTCTTGTTCTATTTTCCAACTTTATCCCTTTCTATGTTTCCATTCCCATCAGGTTTGTTAGCATACATGTACCACTCTCATAGACTCACTCCCATTTGCTCTCACCTCCTACTCATTCAGTATGTATATTAGACACTTGCATGTATATTCCCTAGTTCAATTATTGTATATCTACCATTTCACCATCTACCAAATGTGATATCTTGTTGTGAACTCACTTGTCAAAACTTTTGAACTCAAAGTGAGTACACATATTATTATTCACATTTGATCCAGCACTCATTGCTAGGCCTTGGATTGACTGTGACCAACATGTGCTTGTGAAAGCTATTTGGGTCACAAGCATACTTCTCTCGGAATGATTGTCTCTTTGGAATTGTGTGCATTTGCATACATTCCAAAGGTATTTACTTTCACTGTAGGACTATAACTTTTTTTTTATCTAACTACACTCTTATAATAATCAATCATGTTCTACTAACCTCATTTCTAGTTTCAACTTATAATGCTTAAAATTCAATTCTGACAGGTGGATAGTAAACTAATAGATGTACAATAATTGAACTAGAAAACATACATGTGAGTGTCCTGTATATATACTAGATGAATTGGAAATAAGAGCAATTGGGAAAGAGTCTGTGAGGACTGAAAAAAGTAGATATATAGGGTACATGTATGCTAACCAAGGTGATTGGAATGGAGATATGTGGTAAGGAACAAAATTGAGAATGGAATGAAAAGTTAGCAAACTTTGTGATGAGACCCACCAGCAAGGGAGGCTTTCTATCGGGGTGATATAGTTTTCCTGAATAGTTCATGTTTTCAGTAGATAAGACATGAGACATATCATGTCTATTCATATCGCTTTTTTTCTACGGGGGGTTATAGGCTGGTGACACTCGTGTTGTCATGCTGCCACGGAACGCAATGCATTGTGCTCTTAAAGTCTCCTCTTTCGTTGGTCGACGTGTTATAATAAAGTTTCAAAGCTACTCTAGAAGCTGAACCGCTATACGATCTATTCAGTACAAGGGCTGATGGGCAGGAATTGGAGGACTTCGCGCTTGGGGAGGACGTGGCCGATGGTGGGTCTTTGATGCTCCCGACGGTACGTTTCTGGGCACACTGTGGGGTAATTTCGTGCAACAGTCGACCATGAGTGGATATGGACAGTAATACCATTACGACATGAAGGATGGCATGGAGGGGAGGGTGAAGGCAGTGGAACAACTTCTACATGGATATTGTGACAGATTACAGCTTTGATCGGAAATTCCCAGCGGGTTATGGGATTCGCGTAGAGGCAGAATAAGTGTAGATATTAATGAAACGGGATGAGATGAGCAGCCATGTAATTGACAACTCTACTTGGGTATTGTGAGAAATTACATTCTTGACTAAATTTGCACATGTATAGCGGGTAGCTGGGTTATATCTGAATTATGTAGATTATATCAGAGAGTGGAGGTGAGAGAAAAATGAATAGTTGACTGTGTACATGCTGTGGCTGATTGAATTCTTGATTGGATCTGTCCAGCTTGCCACCTGTGCCCCATCTCGGCAGAAGAACGTGGTCCTGGGACCTGGTCGACATGTAATTAGTCTACAAGGTGTGGGTGGAGTATGGAAATGAGATGAGATGAGTCACCAAACAGGTTTCCTT
>QMFG01000563.1:8169-31502 GCA_003314545.1 Ramaria sp. MG151 | reverse complement strand
TTTTTTTTGTGTCACTCCGTGATTCTAGAGTTGTTCTAAGCAATTTTGCGCCGCACACCGATTTCCGTCGTCTCACACTTGTTCTGCGTCGTCGTCGTCGTCAACTGGACTGCCTACACCGACAGCAAGCAAAACGTTCGCCAACCAGACTTCAGCAGCCGGTGCCGCAGCAATGGCTGCCTTAAAGCGCAACATGGCACCTTCCAAGCCCAGCTCGTCAGGATCAAAGCCAGTCGCTACTGCAGCCCTTACGAATGCAGCCAAGGTAGAGGCAGGCACAGCAAGCAAGAGCACGAGTATCTTCGTAAAGTCAAAGACAGACCGGTGCGACCCCTCTTCTCTTCCTGTGCGTGAGATACGAACGCCGATTAGCCCTGTTATATCTGAATCTATATGTCCTGCGAATACGGGTGTCATTGCTTCGACCGCGCAATCGTCTTGCTCTACTTTACCTACGGCGACCCAACCGCCTCCATCACCTACCGCTCACAATGGCTGCAAATGTCTCGACGCGCTGTCAACACCGACGCCCCCTTCGATTGTCGGAACTGCATGATGTGGTGGATGTGACGTAATCCAGACGTGCGAGGGCAGAGCAGGAATCTCGACGGCGTGCCATGCGGGAACGCGCAAAGAAAGGGGTATGTTGTTCTCTAGCACTCTGTGTATGAAGGGGGCATTGATTTGGCTGCTTTTATCATTTATTTTTTCTTGGGTCAGCTTTTGTCAGAGAGGGAGCAGATGTTACTTGCGGAGGAGGAGGCAGCGCTCGCTGCAGAATCGAACTCAAAGAAGAATTCGGACTGCGTTCTGATGTAACTTAGTGTTGATTTTAGTATATTTAATTATTGGATGGGTGTTCTATCTTGGTTTTCTTGTATGGTCAAGTCACCTCCATCGCTTTTACGTCGCGAAGTCCTATACTGCATTCGAGTTTGGGGGCCTCCAGAGCAAACAGTAGCGTCGAAAAGTTAAACAAGGTACGACAGCAAATTATAACACCATCAGCTAAGGATTAGCATCACTCTAAGGTGATATCAGAATTGCATTTCCCCCATCCTGACGAACATTATGGCGATCACGCTGATTTCCGGAAGAATACATAATGCGGATGAAGCCGTGTTCACACGAAGATACAATCGTGGTCATGTAGGTCGTTGGATACTTCCACCCGCTGAATAGTGAACTGGGTGAGGTATTGACCCGAGTGGAGCATCATGCGAATTCAAACTTGACCGTCACCAACATGCCCACTGCCAAACGATACCTCACAAACGATTTATCTCTTCCTGCCCTCGACGCTGGCACCCTCCAAGCTTTACAAGCGGCCATCCACAGCTCCCTTGACATCATACGTAAGTATGGAGCAGACAGTCTCCGTGATAACACTATATACACTGGAGTAGCTGGTAAGTCTTGGTCACCCAACGAAAGACCTGTCATGGGTTCAGACCTCACGAAATATTCTTATTTTTTTAAGGGATCGTGTTGATGTACTTCCGCTTGCATATTCAGTCTATGGCGCTCTCTCCAGCTCCCCCCACGGTTCCTGTATTTCGCTTCCAGGGCTCACCACCAACACAGATCGACCCGAGTAGACTGTCGCCAATACATGCTCAGCACGGTGCACATGCCGTGGCCTTGCTGAATTCTCTAACCAATGTGTTTATGCATTGCCTCCGATCCCGCGTTCGGGGCTCACACACCTTGATATACAGAAGCAGCTTCCCCCCGACGATCTTTTTCTTCCATTGCAAGCTGCCTTGTCCGTATCGGCGTCCCCTGATGCTGCACATGAGGTACTCTACGGGAACGCAGGTCTCTTGGCTTCTCTTATTTCTGCAAGTCGCTTGGGTGCATCACATTCCATTGCATCCTCAAGCACTATTCGCGCACTCGCTGTACGTATCATTGAACAAGGGAGAAAAGGCGCTGCAGATTATGCCGCTGTACATGGCTCCGGGATCCCTCTCATGTGGGAGTGGCATGGAAAGTACTATCTTGGGGCGTTAGTAGTCCAAATTTTTTCTGTTCGAAAGATAATCTCTTAAGCCTACTCACTTACAGGATACATGGTGTTGGTTCGTTGCCCTATTATATTGAATTGTGATATGTTATTAGACTCACCTACTCCGTCTTAGCGGGAATTTTAACGATTCTCCTTCAACTTCCAGAGGTGATCCGAGATTCACTGATGGATGAGATTATTCCAGCAGCATATGCACTTCTTGGTCAGGTGGATGCTGACGGACATCTGCCATCTTCTCTCCCGAGACATCATCATACTTCTGGAGAGCTCGTGCAAATATGCCATGGTGCTCCCGGGGCACTCCTCCTCATTGCGGCTCTAAGATCAGCTTGTGCACGTACAGGCCGGACGCACCCTCCAGAGCTTGACGTCATCGAAACCAGGTTGAGTGATAGGGTGTGGAAGGAGGGGCTACTTTCTAAGGGTATATCCCTGTGCCATGGCGTCGCAGGAAATGCCTGGCCTTGGTTACTATTATCACAAACTCGGACCGAACCTGAGAAAAGGTGACCGTTCTTCAGCGCCGAGAGCAACAGCTGATGGCATACATATCCAGAGATCAATACCTCCGTCAAGCACTTGCCTTCTTTCTCCATGCCACCAGATTGCCCCCGATAGGTAATTTGAAGGGCTATGGTAGATCGGACTGTCCGTATTCTCTCTTCACAGGTCTAGCGGGTGCCGTGACCGCATGGTCTGAGGCCTGCGCGATTTTACACAATAGACTGGGTGAAGAAAGTCCAGAAACAGTAAAGGACATGGATACTAAGCTCACAGAGGTGCTTGGTATGCCTTGGTTGGGGGGCTTAGGGTGCTGTGGTACATGAAATTTCCAGCTCCCCAGCACGATAAATACCGTACATTCGTGATGATACGATAAGTTCAATGGTAAAGGAATGCTATGACAACTCTAAATTCGCCCGGATGTGGGAGGATACTGGGGTGGTTTTGTTCAATGTTCCAGGTTTTTTAAATTTCATTCTAAGAAAGGACACTTTCATGACCAATCGTGTCCGCAAAACATGTATCTATCCGTGCTGAAATATGTAGTCTGCTTATTTTCCAAACCAGGTGTGATAATCACGTGACTGTGCTTCCGGTTATCTCGTTTCCGAGTAGTAAATGATCTCGAGCTCTTATCCACCATGATGTCCAAGAAAATGACCAGATACTACATACCACACCCCCAAGAACCTGGATGTAACATTGCTGGGGATCTGGAGCAAGTGGAACCAGAATTGCCAACGCAAGGCCGGAAGGTTGCCCTGGTCTGTCTTCTATTATTATTTTTGATATGTATCGGAACATACCTGGATTAGATTCTGCATGGTGTTATGGGGTATGTTTGTATTCTTCTTAGTTGAAGGGTATACTCTCTTTGATAAAGCGTATGTCAGTCACAAGGATTATTTATTCCAGAAGCGCCTTGCAAAGCTTCTCCCGATGGACTCATTCAGATTTGATTTTCGGTACGTCTGAAACTTACAGGCTAATTTTTATCCTATTTGCTGGATATTTCCAGGGGCAATCATGAGACACCAGGAAACTTTAAGATGGCAGGGTTAGAGGACGATTTGCAAGATCTTAGTGCCGTTGTTGCGTTTTTGACATCGCAGCTGGGATATTCGATCGATACGATCGTAGGTCACTCTAGAGCGTCCGTAGTAGCCTTCAAATGGATTTGTACCACTCCGGAAGGCACTAGCTTATCCGCTTTTGTTAACGTGTCAGGACGATACCGTATGGAGGTGAGTTTAAGGACCAAAACTTTTCCCGAGTTGTCTGAGTGTGGCATATTTGATTTCTTTCAGCGTATGCGTGGTAAGTGGATATATTCACCCTGATCTTCACACTCTTGTTCATTCTAGATACGCAGAAAGAAATGCGCTCTACCAGCCTATAATAGACAAACATGGTTATTATGAATGGAAAGTGAAAGTCGCAGGTAAGGAGAAAATTGGAAAAATATATTCCGGGGACGTGGAGAAATTTGCTACATGGGACACAAGTTTTGTGTGGGATCAATTCCCCCAAGGTACACATGTCCTAACCATTCATGGTCTCGCGGATGACACGGTACCGCCGTGAGCTGAGCATTCTTGGCTATCCTTTAGCGAGTGTAACATACCTTCTTTAGGTACGACGCGTTCATCTACGCTCGGGCACTGTCCACACGTAACCCTGGGACACACACGCTACACATGATAGAAGATGCAAATCATAATTTTATCGGGGTGAGTAACTACTTGATTCATAGATCGTACAACATCTAACTCCAATAAGAAATACGATGACGTGAACGATGCCATTGTTGAGTGGCTCTGGCAAGTTAGAACCGGGACCGTTACAGGCGGAATATTTAGGACTGGTGTCAAAGGAAAGCTCTAATGGTGATTTCTACTGATTACCTGCCCTCTTAAGGATTAGATGAGGATTGTGTCGTTACCGTGGGCAGTCTGGAAAAGTCTTTCGGGGTAATTGGCCGTGCTGCAACTGCTTCGGGACCGAGCAAAGTAGAACCGCCTAGTTGATTTCCGGCCTCAGGCTGGTGCTCTCGAATCATCGCAAGCTCTTCCATCAAGGTTTCGTGGCGAAACTTCAGTCTTATATCTGGAACGTTCGTCTGAATATCGAAGTCAGTGTGGGTCTGAGACAACCTGGACGGTCACCTCACCTTATTGATATCATTTCCGGCTGCGCCTGGTAAATACCACAGTTGTCCTAACCAGTGACGTTTAATTTCCATCTCGAACCCACTTTGAATCACGGAGTTCCGTGCTAGCTCTGCTAACGAGCTTTGAGATAACTTGTATATCTGAATAGTGTGAGGTGCTCAAGGACTTGGGTGCCCAAGATATACGAGTTTAACTCACGTGGGCGGCAACGCTATATTCTTCCAAAAGTGGCTCCTAATCGTGAGATGAGACCGAAGGTCAGGTAGGCTTGATTGATGCACCTACCTTTGTGAAATGAAATTGTAAGGGATCATCTGTACTGAGGCTAATGTTCAGTCCGGCCTTGAAGAAATCTATGAGAGGGTTTCGCTCATAAGCAAGAAACAGCGCGTTATTGCTTAACGGGCTCATGGCCAAGCCGATTTGCTTGAGATAGAATAGATATTGTAGTGCAGGAACTTTCCGCAAGAGAATACCGTGAGAAATGGAGTGCGAGGTAAGAAACGCAGAAGTTAACTGGGAATCATGGGAGGACTGGATTAAAAGATTGTTAAAATGTATAAATATAACGTACGTGGTCAGTGTCTCCGGCTTCTCCTGAATGAGGTCTGAGCACGAAAGTATCTGCATCTTGTTTAAAAAACGATCGATTCCAGGTTGGCAACTGACGTACTGAATCCTCGTGCTTGTCTCCAATTATTGAGACTCGCTATGTTAGCAAACATATAGTACACCCTTGCTTCAAATTGAACATATTCCGAAAAATTGCATGCTTTGAACAAGTTACCCACCAATAAGAATAAGGTGGAGATTGTGGAGCATCCCAGACTCGCGGGTAGGGAAACTTGCGATGGATACGTCTCTCTGCCTTTGACTCATCGTCCACTGTATCAAACCCAACGACACGTTGCAGGAAGACGTGCAACTCGGGATGCATCGATGGGTCCTTCGTTACCTCAAACAGAGGTTGGAAGACGTCTGCACATATCAGAGCTGGCATTAGTTTGGCACAGATGTCGAATACATACTGCGAATAATATCTTCGAAATTTGTCACATATCCACTAGCTTTATAGACGTCATATAAGCGAGGTACTTGAATCAACCACCGCACGTTGTGCGAGTATAATTTGTTACTGATGATCCATTTGGCTAATTTGTCCCATTCGTCAACGGATCGACCGTATATACTAATTCTCCATTCGCAATTCTGACATATAAGTTAAGCCACAGTTGTAAGCTAGCTTTCAAGGTGACTTACCTGGTATTTACTCTGCTCAAGGTCAGTCATAACCTCTACGAGATGGCTTGAACAAGATTGAATGTATGTGATGACGTAACAACCCACCTTTGGTTATTTCAGCTAGGTAACGACCTTGGATGAAGTTGTCTGTCTTGAGGAAGATCTCTCGCAATCTAGATTCACCGATGGGATTGTACTTGAGATTGAACTTATCGAAGCGGTGGAATGAATCTTGATGGGCGTGCATATCGAGCGTGTCGATGGATAGGTCATATGCCGTAAGATTGAGAGACTGGAACACTTGTGCCAAAGTGAGCTCAGCACCATCACGAAAAATAACGACATCCTAAGTGGTTCATTGTACCGAGGACCATGTGACAACAAATGACGCACCTCCGGACATCTTCGCATTTTTGATTTAATAAATCGAAGAAGGTGTTTTTGGTTCATGCTACTAGAGTGATGTACGTGAGTATCCACCTTCCTCACATTGTAGAAGTCTCTAGAAATGAAGATATATTGGGTGTCAATAAGTATTAGGTTTGATGGACCAACCGATGGGGCACTCTCTGGTGTAAATGGTTAGTGACGGTAGACTATGAGCAATAACACAAATTACTTTCATATCTGCCATCTCCTGGAACTCGTTCAACAGACTATACATCGTGAACTTACTGATCAAATACTTGAGTCTGCGAAAAGCAAAACTTTTGGTGGGGCCATCAGCGATAACACCCAGGACGTAATCAAGGTCCACAAAATATTCGCGTATGGTGGGAATGATGAAAAGAGGCCTCTTTGAACCAGCATCTAAATTTTGATGAGTCGGAAACAGTATGGTAAATTGTTAAAGCAATATCACCCTCAGAGCCCAATTGTGGATTCAAATAGACCTGGAATACGCCCTTCTCATCTAGTCTGTAATCCCACGAGTGATGTTCTGGTATCTGGCATTGAGAGAAATCAAATTGTTCTTCCTGGTCTTCTGTCGCATTGGAGCGACGTTGATCCTTATAGCGCCAATGTGGTGGCGGCGGGCGTGGATATATCTTCCATGGTGGAGACATTTCTTCAGAAGCTGTGCATAGCGATGCAGGTGATGCATCGGGTCTTATCCCAGATACATCACCCGCGTTATCTTTGAACCCATAGAAGATTCCATCGTGATCTCGGGGATTATCCCCAAGTCTCTGTCGCGAAACCCTGATATACTTATCGCGAAGATCCATACACTTCTGTAAGGACTCGTGAAGAGATCTCAATTCGCTTGAAAGACCTGTATCTGAAAAACATAAAAATTAGACGTAGTATTGGTTACTTACCTAGTAGGATTCCTTACGTGTTGATTCGGGTATGGAAATGGAAATGTCACCTTTTTCTTCACTCTCTTCATCCGCTTCAAGTATTGCGCCATCACGATTGGTTGTAAATTCTGCAAGCGGAGAGAGCTTTGGAAGGAGATTCACAGAGGCTGGAGGCAAAGCACTTGGAGGAAGAGTGAGGTTGCCAAAAGGATCCTTAGGTAAGTGAGGTGCCCTTGGAAGCGACGACGGCAGCACAGAAGGAGAATTGGACACAGACTGCGGTCTAATTCCATCGGCTGAGTTGCGTCGATGGGCCCAATACTTTTCTTCAATCTATGGGTGACATTCTTAGCAATGAACATATATATAATCAGAAACCATGTACGCTTTGCATTGTTTTCTCTTCGTTGTAAGGAAAGAAACCATCCCTGGTGGTTGGATTCATGCCAACTGTAGGCGTAACAGTCACACCATCATCGGGGCTCGATGTTCTGGTGTGTATTATGGTGCTTGGACCTCTTTCTCGATGACTCACGGAGCTATTGTGGTGTGACATGACTGAGTTGGTGGCTTCGATCTCCGCCAGGCGCCCTCTGCCATTCATCATGCTTCCACTTAGTGAGAAAGCTAAGGGTAAACGAAGAGCTGAGAACCCCGATACCTCATACAAACCTCCACCACCTCCCCCCGCGCGACGAGAACTGGCTATCCGGTTTACGGAAGGTGTTGAAGACTTGGTCGTGTCTGTTGGGGAGAAGGATTCTGTTCGAGACATCAAGACCAAGGTATGCACATCATCGTTACAGCCAAGTTCTGCATCAGTAATTAAGTTATCTGGCTTAGATACGTGGACAAAGAACGGAAGTTGGCAACAGACGGCTGCGGCTCATCCATTCCGGAAGACTGTTGACTGATGGAACATTACTATATCCTTGGCTCCTCTCCCTGGAAGAGCGACAGCGGCGAGCGCACTCGAAAGAGGAGCACTTAGGATCCAAGGACCCTTCGGGTCAAGTTAATCTGTCCACCTGGCTCCATTGCTCTGTAGGCCCTGTGATGGAAGTTGGGGAAGAAGATGACAGGGGAACGACTCAGGTAGTTTGCGCAGCTTCGCCTATTCTTTTCTCCGCTTCTAACACTGGCCATATGAGACAACACAAATCCGTCCTTTGAGAGGTTTTGATCGATTACAAGCTGCCGGGTTCTCAGAAGAGGACATCGCGTCAATCCGCCGTCAATTTCATAGCGAATCTTCTAGCGGCTTTCCCGACACCGAGCTTGATGGTGATGATTGTCAGTATAGAATTAATCCCTCTACCTAAGCTAGTCCTCAGAATTTCCTGACAGTGGATGAACACGCTCGTGCACTGGAAGAACAGTGGATTGATTCAATCGACACGGCCGGTTCAGCTGCACTTTCCCAGTCATCGCCTTCCACCTCATCTACAATCTTACAAGGTCTGCTTCTCGGATTTTTCTTTCCAATATTACCATTCTTTTTCTTTTGGGAATCTCACGCACCAG
This sequence comes from Ramaria sp. MG151, assembly GCA_003314545.1. Classification (NCBI taxonomy): domain Eukaryota; kingdom Fungi; phylum Basidiomycota; class Agaricomycetes; order Gomphales; family Gomphaceae; genus Ramaria; species Ramaria sp. MG151. The sequence goes on along the minus strand of QMFG01000563.1, from coordinate 22,728 downwards.
TGTTTTGGGATAATGGACGACAGATGGAACATCTCCCCAGTGTGGTTTTTTCGTACGTGATCCTCAGCTGTTGAATTCGTGGACTGAAGCTTACTCCACCAATGCAATCTCAGAAAAAGAATGCAAATGGCTATTGTCATAGGTTTCGTTTTGAACATCACCTTTGGCCTATGGCGGTTTCTTCTATCCTCATGAAGTGTCAATGATCACAGCGTATTACAACCTTATATATATATCATATTATGAAACAGGTTGACTAGCCAGATATGGAGACAATATCTCACTTGATGCCAAAATACAGTTGGTACATACAGTGTGTGCACAATAATGCCTCAAAGCCCCTCTATTTACTCATATCCCGCCTTCTCGCTCCATCTTGCGCCTCTTCCTCTCCTGCTCCTCATGGATTAAACTCTCTGCTGCACTCATAATTCGCTTCTTTCCTGTGTCGATTGTCGTCGTAGATGGCGAACCAGCAGAAGTAGTTGCGGAAGATTTAAATATATTAGCCCGTTTTAGAGGATTAGTTGAGGTCGTCTTGAGCGGATTCAACTTCAATGGCCCGATACCCAAAGCGGGCCTGCTGTCGGCGGAAGACTGAGGCTCGGAAGTTGTGGGTTTTGCGTTGAGGGACAGGACCACTTTCTCGACGCCCTCAGAACGCTTGAGACCTTCAGGAGCGGACGCCGAGGTCTCTGGTTGATTTGGGTCAGATGTAGATGCCGCTGCTCGTTCTATTTGCTCAGCGATGAGAATTCGTTCTCGCTGCTCATCCGACATAGTGAGTCGCTCCTTCTTCTGGGCCGCTTCCTGTACAAGAAATACCGATAATAAGCATAGTATCCTTATAAAGGGCCACACCAAACACACCTGCTTTGCCAAAGCCTTCGGGCTATTATCGATCCAAGCAATGAACCAACCCTTCTCGGTCTCGTCTACTCTAGCAACTCCAGTTCTGCCTAGATGTTTGACGAATTCGGTGAGGGTTACCCAACGGGTGGAGTTCATGTGCAAATGGTACTTGTCCTGGATGTACTCCTGATAGACGTTATTGGCTTTGACACGTTTAGTGCCAAATCTACAATAGAAATATACTCATGGTCAGATATGTAACGGAAAATTGTATTGTAAGGCTTGCCGTCGAGACAACAGGGCTACAAATTCTGATTGGAATTGTGCCGAGAAGTCGCTGATATGTTTCCCGGCGTGCTCTCCAACAACAAGCATTTGTCTTAAGTGGGATTCAGATTGAGCATGGCACTTGAAACCATTTTCATCTCGGCATTGTTTCTCGCAGACCTGACAGTACCATCGCAACCGCTGAAGTCCCTTTGACTTCATCTTGTTCGCGACATATTTCGGTGTGCCGACTGGAAAAGGATATTTGAATGTTATTCTTCAGGGAAATGTCACGCTTACCTTCTGCACGAGGCATAATGATGCAGTAAGTGCTAGAGGATTACAGTAATGACGATGACTGAGTTTGTCAACTGTTCGGACTTTGAAAGTCATGTCCTGGTGTTCGGTCACGCGTCACGCTACAATTCGAACATTGTGCAATTGGTGGCAAGTCAAAAGTGTTGGATGATGTAGTGAAAAGAATGGAGACAGAAACCTCAGACTATACACAGAACACAGACACAGACACAGACACATATGGTGGATGTAAGACAAACCATGTAGATACAAATAGTGCCTACATGACCAAAGTGTCCACAACACTACATAAACTAACAAAAAGATCGTGTTAAAATTATCCTAGTCAGCCAAATTTAGAAAGCAGTATCCCCCAGGGTATTTGAAGGCTTGAGGTGTTGGTTTATGTTTGCATAGTATGTTATTGTGGATGCTTTGGTCATGTAGGCACTCTACATGGCTTGTCTTTGCTATACATCTGCCATCTGTGTCTGTATCTGTGTCTGAGGCTTTCTGGGTCTCCACTCTTTTCTCTATATATCCAACATATTGTTGGAGGAATCTGAGCATGGCTATATTGATAGTGGTCTAGATATAATGTGTATATAAGTATCAAGTCATGAAAGAAAGATAGAGTGCCTCACCTCAGTCATCTGTAGATAGAATGGACTGAGGTGATGCAAAGGACTCGTCTCTCTATATATATTGTAGAGATGAGTGGACCGTGGAGTCTGTGGCTGTGCAGTTGGTGGATGTGTAGTTGTGGATGTATCTTCTCAACTTCAACAGGCTATATTGGTTTGATGTTGTTTCACATGTGGACTCCTAGTTTAAACACTGCTCGTTACTTATCAAGTGTTTTAATGCTTTGACAGGTCTCATCTTCTACTCTTAGATACAGAGAACTAATATCATTGTAGTCTTTTTAGGTATAGACATAATACAATTTCTGATCTTTGTTCCAGAAGCTGAGGCAGTCTTTTTAGTTGCGTGTACCCTCTCTACAGCTATGTGTAATGCTCCTATGAATTGATGGACCAATGCATCACTCAAATCTAAGCTACTGGGGCCTAGGCCAGTTCATGTAAGGGCAACCCTCCTAGCGCCCGTAGGTACCTAGTAGAGGGGAAATCCAAAGTGATATATATGTGTACGAAAATACAGTAAAGGAACTCTCACCTAGTAGAGGGGAAATCCAAAGAGAAAAGTCTAGGGATCCCCACTACTAGTGAAAAAACTATATACAACTATCTAATGCCCAACCAGGGGCACTCTTACGTGCTGTCAACCCTGCCCGACTTCTATCCCCATAAGGTACTTCGACCCTGACGAAGGTCGGATGTCGGGCCGAAGGCTCGGATCAGACACTTGGGCTCTTCCCCGAGGTTGGTGGAGGTCTCGGGTGGTTCGAGGTTTCGGACTCATTGCCCGAGACTTCAGATTCATACTTGGAGGGTTCAGGTCAAGGATCCGAGGCTTCGGACCAAGGTTCCCGTGCCTCGGACTAGTGTTCCGCATGTGTAAGGGCCTTGAAGGTGGAGGATTTGGTGAAGACGGGTTGTCCCCTGACAGTAACAGAGATGTGGAGGTTATACTGCCTTAGATTCTGGAGAAATTTACAAGTGTACTTATAGTGAGAGCTAGCTAATGATTGTCCTTTGTGTTTCCAAGAAGAATATTGGGGTGATGGAGCGATTCTGGGGTTGGAGTCTACATGAGGGGAAGAATGCACAAAAATGTACTAAAAACATGTTTAAAACTTCTGAAACAGATCATGGTGTGGTAGGAAATGTAGATCATGTGTTTCACTACCGTACTGAGCCAAAAGAACAAGAAAAATCAATGAGGAAAAATCTGAAACTCCATTTCGAAGCTCCGGGCGCTTGTTTAAATGAAATTGAAGCGATTGGCTTCGTTCATGGATCGGTGACGATAGGGGTGATCAGGAATAGAACTTGAAGTGTCGTAAGGGTGGATGGAAGTGTTTCAGAGCCACGCAGGGCTCGATCAGTGGCTATTGGAGCCCATTCGTGTCTGAAGCGCATATATGCACACGTTCGTCCCTGCATTGCCTTGGGGATCATTCGCCAAGTGATCCTAAAGATGTAAACAGAACATATTCTAAGGCCCAAGGCCTTGAATTCTCATTAGTAGTGTTTTTATATTGTTTTTGTTGTTTTATTCTGCACGGCGCTACTGATGCATCAGTAGATTATCTAATATAACCTTTGTGCGGTAGATAGATAAATAATAACAAATTGAAGATGGAAAAAAACAAGGCGATGGGGTACAGCTACACCCACCCCACTAATTGTTGCCATCATGCAGCCTTGATTTCTTTTCCCTCTGTCACACAAGACGGCGCAATGGCGGTTCATTGGAATTGTAATATTATTGAACATTTTGCAACTGGACACAATATCGGACCAAATAAGCGCATGACGCCGAAGCTTGAAGCTTGAAGCTAACCAGGGAGAAAAATCTTTTAATTACGATCCTGTGCGTCCTGACTCAGCACCAATGCGAACCCACTACCGGAGCATAGGAGGTGGCTCATCACATTCTACTTATTTACGCTTGCGTATCATTTAAACTGAAAGTGCTCTGAATCAATCGCTTGATTCCGAACATACAGCTATAGCTTATAGGTGATAAGACCCCTTACATTTTACCCGAAAACACCCAGTATTCTCACACGCTTGTCATGAACGCAGCCAAGAATGATGTGTTATGACGCCACCGGTAAGGCTCAAAGGGGACAACCATTCCTAACGTTCTAAAAATTTGAGACTTTTGCAAATAACCTGCTTTGAATAGTCAACGAAGGAATAACGGCGATTATTGGGAGCTGATAGTACAACGCGCACTCAGGCGCCCGCAGAGCTTAGTAATCGTTTCCAGGCTGGAGTTCACACGACTCTTCGTGATTTCCAGGTACGAATGTTTCTCCTACATATCTAACGTAGCTGATTCAATATACATGCTTCATGGACTCCAGAGCTTGAAATTCAACCTACTTTGCGCATATTAAACCCGATTTGCAATAGCAGTGATTTGGGATATGGTAGGATCAACGGACAAGATGCAGGTAAAAATTCCGCACATGTTTAGATTCAAACATGTACTGTTTGACCACCGTCCTATACCTGCTCTGGAGTGTCTAGTTGCTGAGGCCACATTCACCCAACTGATACATCAAATTCAAGATCTCGGTTCGGTTTCTCACATTTTAGCCTTGGTGGCCCAGAACCCCACCCACCAATAGGGTTTAGCCTTTTTATCGTCGCTTATTCCCGGCGCTTTATTTAGTCGTGAAGACTTCTTCTCTTGGTGCACGTCTCTCCTACCATGATGAACCTTTCCTTCAGTTGCATGGCAAACATTAAACCTATTATCACCGGTCTAGCGCTCCTTGTGGTTTTATTGTTGACAAGGAGGAGAAAATCCATTCCAAATGGTTGGAACTTATTGATTTCTCGGAGCATAATACCTTATCGCACCCTTTTTAAGGCATTCGTCTTCCTCCGGGACCCCCTGGTTTGCCTATCGTTGGCAACGCAGCCGATATGCCTAAGGAGCAAGAATGGAAGACATTCGCGAGGTGGGCCAAGGAATATGGTAGGTTGTCGTCGCATGGCAATATGTGTCCAAGTTTCTGGCCTTTGACGCTTCTATTAGGCGACTTGGTCTATCTCAAGGTGATCGGAAAGCCATTTATTTCAGTGAATTCTGTTGCCGTGGCCCAAGACCTCTTTCAGTCAAGGTCCTTGCTATATTCCGATCGTGCCGACTTCCCCATGATGTCACTGTACGCTTATAACCTTCTTCTTTCATCACATTCTGAAATTCCCCAGGATGGGAACTGACTGGTTTTTTGGATACTTGTCTTACAATGATAAATGGCGTTGGCACCGCAAGATCTTTCATCGATATTTCAGTACTACCGCAGTCATTGGTTACCGTGACATTCAGTTGAAACACACGCGGTAAGTTGTCGGGAATAAGCATCCAACGTCCTTGCATCCTTAAGTTCGCTGTTTGCAAGCATTCTGCTTCGGAAACTATATAATTCACCAGAGGACTATTTTCAACACCTTCGATATCTCCCTGGTGCGATTATCATGGAAGTGAGGTGTGGTTATTTACGACATAAGCTAGCTCATTACCTCGAACGTCCAGATCGTGTATGGTATTAAAGTCCTTCCCATCAACGATCCTTATCTCGAAATTGCGGAGAAGTCATTGATGGCAGCTGCAGCCGCGGGAAATCCTGGCACATACGTGGTTGATATAGTTCCGATATGTTTGTTATTCCAACATCTCATTGTGTGGATCTATCTCACGCCGGTCAAGTGAGATTTATTCCTGAATGGTTTCCAGGCGCCTCGTTCCAGAGGAAAGCAAGAATCTGGCGCGAATCGATCCTCCAATTACCATTGGTGCCCTTTGAGGCCGTTAAGGCGGCCCTCGTGAGTCTATTTCAATTTAAAGATCAATCAAAGATCCACGAAAAACCCTGTAACAGCGAGCAGGGACAGCAACGCCGTCTGTGGCAACGTCATTGATCCAAGATATGCAGGACAAGGACGAATTGCCTCCCTGTTATGAAGAGGACATACGAAATAACGCAGGTGCGGCTTATGGCGCAGGTTCCGACACCGTAAGTAGTATAACCCTTTGCTGCTTTTTGAGTGATTTCATGTTGATCATTACTTCAGACAGTTGCAGTACTATCCGTCTTCATACTTGCTATGGTGCTGTACCAGGATGTGCAACGAAAGGCGCAAGCGGAGATAGATTCTGTCATAGGGGAACGACTGCCTGAGTTCGCTGATCGTGATAATCTCCCCTATGTGAACGCAATATGCAAAGAGGTATACAGATGGCATCCTGTTGTTCCGCAGGGATTCGCGCACGCACTCGCACAGAATGACGGTGAGTTCATAGGCGTATGTCCGAATGATGTGTAGTATGCAATGATTTTCCACTGGCAGTTTATGGTGAATATCTCATCCCACGGGGAAGTATCATTATACCAAACGCCTGGTACGTCCCGCCTACATTTTAACTACACCACTGGAATGTGCACATTTTAGGACAATGCTCCGTGACGAGAAGGATTTCGGTCCGAAAACTGAAGAGTTCAGACCAGAGAGGTTCTTCGAGCCTGGTATCGCTGACCCTAAAATCGTTACTTTCGGATTTGGAAGACGGTGAGTCTGTTCCAACACAGTTAATACCTTTGTGCAAATATACTGTTGACAGGGCGTGTCCAGGTCAATATCTAGCTGATGACTCGTTGTGGATAGCTGTTGCATGCATCTTGAAGATATACAGCATCTCTTTAGCGAAAGACGTTGAAGGGAACGAGATTCCCGTCGAGCCAAGATTTACTTCTGGATTTATATCGTGAGTACGATTCGTAATCTACAACGAATTGAGGAACTCAGTACTTGGACGTAGTCACCCAGAGCACTTTGTGTGTACGATTAAGCCACGTTCTGCTTCGGCGGAAAGTCTTCTGGCAGAATGCTCAAACGAGTGAGGTGGAATATTTATATTTCTACGCAGCAAGCATTACTTTTGTAATCGTTCTTTGCTTATAAATATTCACCCTTCGAGCATTGATCTTGTATGGTATTATGGCAGTCGCATTCGAACGCTGTTCATCAAACTTACATTGCTGTAACTCGGGGAGAGAATTGATCAGAGACATGAAACACCTTACATGTATCTGAGCTCTCACCTCTTAAGCTTTTAAGAACAAGACTAGGATTGATTTCGCTGGACGAAATGAAAAACAATTTCCAAAATCATGAACAAATCATGCAAGACCAGGTTATATTGAGCAGGAAGACATTATCATCGTTGCTACTGAATAAAACTTCATAACCACCGATATCAAACAATGTTGCGTGATCCTCCATTTTTGTTTGATAATGTGTTATTTCCACATTGTTTTCTCATGAATGATCATCGCAGGATCTATCTATCTATATCATTCCAGGTAAGTGATGTGTATAATATCCTGCCAGAACACTCAGACTCCTCATATATGATTTTGCAAAATATCTGGCTACCATTCATAATTACGCCATTATCACAACGGATCAGGTGCATTGGGGGGTTGTTTTTTTGAAATTGCAAGTCGAACAGAGCCTACAAGCGCTGATGAATCTAGCAGTGGGGTAACAGAGACAACACTGGAGATCGGTGGGCACGTGCCTTCACAGACTGCAAACAAGAATCCAAATCTCACTTATTTTATTTCCTATATAAAGTACCGCACAGCCAGCCGAAGATAGTCATTTCAGTTGCCACCCGCAACTGAAACGTAAGTTCCGTGCTATTACACCGAAGCAGCCTAGACACTTATATCCCCGTAGTTCCCTCAATCCTTAGCATTCTCAGTTTTAGACTCGCAACTGAAGTTTACCTTAATCCTTAGAACTTATCTTCGCTATTGGAATATTGACACTGAGGGATCAGGATATAATCACCATGTTACAAAACCAAAATCCTTTGGAATCATGGTCTCTGAAAATAATACCCCATCCGTATAATACCTGAATAATGACTATTATTGATGTGTCAGAAGTATCACGCATGGGTATCATAATTTCTCAGTATAGTCTCTCAGTATAATTGCGTAAAATGCTGAAACGATATTCTGCGATGCATCCTAATCACAGATAACCTAGCATGACCCTTTTAGTTAATACAAGAATTTTTTACCTTTTTCAGTACTGTCATTGAAACAAAACGTATGAGAAAAAATGAATCGTGAAATTTTGGGTGGGCCATCAATGATATTTCAAACCCCGTCGCGCGCCACAACCCAACGCGTCCACTGGCCCCCATCAATTCATCCCAACGCCTCTATGGACGCGTCTCAAACCGCAACCCCGATTGTTGAACCATTAGTTAATTCTGAAACAGCTCAAATTGAAAGCCAGCTAGAGACATCGGCCCCGCCAGAGCCGAAAGCTAAAAAGCCTAGAGCAGCACCCAAAGCACCTCCGAATGCCGATAGACCTCCCGGGAAATCGCTCCTTCCGCTTGCAAGAGTGCAGCGTATTTTGAAGGCAGATAAAGTACGTCTTCCCGTCCACCGTGTTATCACGCTATGTTTGATTGAGGGTTTGATCTTCCAGGAACTTCCTAGCTGTAATAAGGAGGCGATGTATCTTATTTCAGTAGCTACGGTGAGTCCCACGATTGATTTATCAGCAAGAGCTCAGGGAGCGTTTGTTTATATTAGGAAGAGTTCATAAAGCGGCTGGGTCAAGCTGGGCAGCTGCAAGCCGTGAGAGAGAAACGCTCAACCGTACAGCGGAAGGACATTGGTCTGTGTATCTCAAATTCACTTGTCATGCTATTTCTAATTCGGCTGCAAAGTGACCGCCGTACGGAGAGCCGACGAATTCGTATTCCTAGAAGGCTGGTTATCGCTGAAACCCTCCACCCAGAAAACTAATTCGTTCCCATCACAGAGATTCTTTCTATTGGTGTCTCTGCGCCACTTCCAGCGTCTTCAAAACGCAAAACAAAGGCGAGCATTGTCGCTACAAAGGACACCGAGAGTATGGATATCAAGGAGGCGTTCGGAAAGGGCAAAGCAAAAACTGCGACAGCATCTGATGATGAAGAAAATAATGGGGATGAAGCAGGCCTTCTTGGCTCTATGCGGAATAATGCCCAGGAAGAGGGGAAGTCTATGGATGTTGTTTCATGAGTGGGATAATGTACTTGTGAGGATGAGGATGCTAGTATCATATGAAATTAATATCATAGTTTGCTCCTGATCTTTCGGGATAACACTTCGGCGTCGTCGTCATCTAATTCCTCCCGCGCTAGAAACTCCTGGCGATGCATTTCTCGAGTGGAGAGCGGCGCTGATGGTGGGGTGAGCGGTATCGAAGCTGTTGCTGTCGGCGCAGGGACAATGTGATAGTGCACCTCCAGGTCACGACTAGTATTAGCACCAGGGTCGATTGAACAAATACATGAAATTTTACTCACGTGAGGGACCGCTTGGGCATATTCCTGATTGCAGACCACATTCAAGGCAGTATTGTCCATGGCTTCTGGATTGTCAGTGCCTCTTGACGGGTGGATGAGAAATATGCCATACCCTTTGTCAGTGCATTAGCGAGTTTGGAAATTGCTTCTCCTGTAGCGCGAGCGATGTCCGCTGGGAGATCTGAGACGCGCTGGTAGTGTGGTTTAGGTATGACAAGCACGTGACCCGGGCGTATAGGGAGTATATCTCGAATGGGAAATCGATGTCAACGATTAGGAACCAGAGTGGTTGATCCCGTGCCCAGACGTTCCTATCCAATTGGGAGAACCTACCTAGGATAGCGATTACGCTCTCATTCTCGTACACTCTATAAGCGTGCGCTCCATCCTGGATTATTCGACAAAACGCACAGAATGTGGTGTCAGGTCTCCACTTGTCGGCTGTCTTTCGTGTTATGTGTGAGTCGATGATGTGTGAGGTCATCGTGGGAGACGCACACAGACGTCGGAGTTCCTTAAGGAGATACCATTCTAAGCTCTAGATCTGGGGCAGCACTCTAAGCAGCAACTCTAGTCCTTACTGTAAGTACAGCCAAGCATTCCTTGATATGTTTCCTGATGAGCTCAGAAACTGGAACCCACGACCAGTCATGGATGTCTCTATCTCAACATTCTCCTCAGTGCCTTTAGCCCACTGCGAGGTACAGGCTAGTGATTTGCCTCGAATACAGCATCCGCAGCACAAACAGCCGTATCATGATATCTCCAGTCGTTTTTCTATTCAATGACCTTCTCTCACCATTCTGTGCAACTGTTTTCTGGAATTCCGCCTCTCTCGCATACGTTAACTTAGTGGTGGTTTTCGTAGGTTGTTTCTACCCCTGAGCTGCAGCTCCCCCACACATCGTACGATTTTTCTGTAAGGACCGTTAGAACTGGTACGTTGAGTAGTATAGCTGGTGGTGCACCAGTGTGGTTTCTAGTCCCCGTGATATGCAATGTGCTTGATGCTAGGGGCCATGGGAGTAGTGAAGAAAGCCTTTAGGGTATAGGTTTGGGTGGGTGTTTACGATTGATCATCAGAAGCGGTGAAAAGGGAATGGCGATGACTAGTAAGTTGCAATAAGAGGAAAATATATAGGGTGGAACTGGCTACTGGTTTGATGGTGACAACGGTGGACGTGTGTGCATCCTCTTATTGATCGTTCTTTCTATGCTGTGAGAGCTTGACGCAAGGGAATGCCCAGTACAAATTCTGCCATCGCGAAAGAAATATTGCAGATCTACGTCAAATCATGGGAGAGGTGCTAATATACGAGAGGGAGATGCGGAAATATGAAATTGGGAACAAGGCTGAGCATGTACGGAAGCACACATCTGTGATGTGGAGGTTCTCGTAGGTGTTCCCGTAATCTGCTCATGATTACAACCCTGTGCTGTAATCACTTCGTGCGTCAGTGTATAGTACACTAAAGTCATGAAAAACATTACCAGAAACTACGTTTGTATTCTTTGTTATCGATCTTCGTTTTGACGTGGTGAGCTGCAGCCCCCCTCACATGCGAAGGTTGCTAAGCTAGCATAAGTTAGGGATATCACGTAGTGTACTCGAAAGGCACTTCCTTGAGGTGTTCACTACGGGTGTGCGAGACAGCCTTCTTTGACCAAAAAAAATTAATAGGATCAGTGCAGAGCGACATTTGTATTATTTGTTCATGTTCTTGTTGCACTCGATGAACTACTGATGTTGCAATGTTAGCGCTGGGAACATGGGTGTAGGAGTGTTGCTTTGACTGCTGGTAGTGGATGACCTGCTCTTGACAAAGCATTGTAAGCCCCAATGCTTGCGGGGGGTATAACATCGTGACCTTACCGTGTGGACGAAGGCATTCAGTCAATGGAGAGGAGAGAGGATTTATTCCATTTGGACCACTCACGTCAGCGACATGGCTGCTGCATGTTGGGGACGTGAGTTTGCAGGTAGGTGTGACTTTCGTTTACAATGAAGCTGGAAGATGGCATGGCTTGGATAGAATATGTATATCATCATAGTACACACCGTATGGACAGGGGTATCGGCCGCACCTAATGTTTTTCCTGCGGTGTCGCCAAAATGGCTGGTTGTTGAAAGAAGCTAACCGGTAAATTAATAAGTAAATGTGTTCTTGTGGGGAACACTGAGTAACTCCTGGATATTGTTGGATGTGAATACAGTTGGCGAAGTTGAGTACTTCATCCATGAGATTAGGGTTCCCTAAGTCAGAAAATTCAAAAGACTCGCAAAGAGTATGGTCAGATCCGTCCGAGGGAGTAGAACTAGGCTTGTGTGAGAGTCCTCTGGCTTATGAGATGTTCGTCTAGATGTCATACTCCGGTCTGTAAGTCATTATAAAGACAAGGGGTGGTATAATGCCATGGACGTGCAAGTGTTGGTTATGATCGAGATGATATCGCGCAGAAAGGTATTTATGGGGCTGGCACAAAAAGAGGAGCCCAGAATAGGTAACCATAGGAAGATGTCACATACTGTGAAGCGAGGGCTGTGATGGTGATAATGTACGTTGTATATGGTCTCACTAAGCGGGTATAGACTGGTTGGGTTCTAGAACCGATGCGACTGTAATTGACAAAAGGATGGGAAGAAAAGAAAACACGGATCTCCCCGCCAAGGAAAATGCTGCCGAACCTTATCTCGATTTGGGCTATAGACATTTGGATGTCTAGGGTCGTTCCATAAGCGATGGTTTCGTTCCAAAACCGAAGATTTCCGTGTTGTTGTAATTTAAGTGGGACTAGATGAATAAAAACTTTCTAGGACACTGTGGGACTATGAGTATCTACAGGTTTAACTAATGAAAAATACAAGTCAATCTTGGGACTTACCACCTCAGTGCTATCAATCACTGAGGTGTTTATCCCCTCACATAACTGGCTAAACGGCCTCGTGTCTCCAACTCCACATGCCAGAATCCGGGGTCCCCTGGACTTATACACATTCTTATGCCAGACGAACCGGCGCCACGCGGTTTGCGCGTCTATACACGCCAACATTTCGGGTCCGCCGTCGGAAGCTGTCGTCCTCAAAAATGAGTGTCTCTGGACAAAGCGCGAAGGAAAACGTCATCGAACCTTTTTATTTGAGATGCGGATAAATGAAGGACCTTGGGACTTCCTTACAATGTGTACGTTCGGAGGCTGCCATACAGACATGAAAGAACGAACGATGGTATCAGCAGGTATGTTTGCCCCCACAATTTCAAGTGAGTGTTTAATTTTCAGTTCGTGCCTCGTGCAATCAGCCAGGGGTCTGCATTGGCAATATTACCAAAAAACGAAGCCATATATTGCCAGCTTGACTTGTGCAGGCGCAAGCCACTTAGTTGTTCTTGGAGCGATTGGCCCACAGAAGACCAGTGTGAGAATATGGTCACATGCAGTCACCCTTCATCTTCTTGGTTACTGGCCAAGCGAGCGACTCGACGCGGGTATTAAGCGGGCGACTCGGCGGGGGTATTAAGCGGGCGACTCGGCGGGGGTATTAAGAGAGCGACTCGAGGCGCATATCAAGCGCGCGATTCGACGCGCATATCGGGTACTCTACATTGGTTATAAATAGCTTCTTGGTCTCCTGTCGAGAAATTACGTGTCTGGATTGTTGAGGGAATCCGAGCGTAGCTATATTGTTGAATTTTCTCGTTTCATTCGCGGTATGGTAGTTTAAACGCCGCTCGTTGCTTATCAGGCATTTTAGCGCCGTGACACGTCTCATCTTCGTTCCAGAAGTTGAGCCGTGAGTAACTTTGCATATTCTTAATTACACAGAACTAATGCTGTTGTAGAGTTCTGTTTAGGTATGGAGTTAATACAAATTATCTTCGTTCCAGAAGTTGAGCCAGTTCTGTTTAGTTGCTACATGGATAACTCCAAGTCCAAAAATAATACTAGAGAGCTTTCAAGCAACAAAAAATAGAGAGAGATGGGTTTTAGAGTAAACGGAAAGCGGCGATTATATTAGCTTCCGCTCCATGATTTTCTAACTCCGCCGGATGTAAAACGAGGCGCACAGCTGAGCGGTAAGTAGCTTTACCCGACCTTTATTTACGCGCATGCGGGCGCGAGGAGGACGCGTGTCGTCGCGTTTGGTTCCGCGCCGGCGGACCTGGTCGGAGATCGCCGGATTCCCAGGTCTCCCAAGGTCTTCGCGTTGGTTCCCGTCACGACCGTTGCCAGGTCCTGTTCAAACCCTCGAGATTTTCTCTTTTTTAATGCACTTATCATACGTTAGTCACTTGTTTCTAGTTGAGCCACCTTTCTACACAGAATTTCCAGCATGGCATCAGAGATGTGCTCCCTAACAGGCAGAGGAGGATTGTCCTTTGTTTTCTTGTCTCTAGCTTCGTAGGAGGACTGTTTGTGGATTTTCCTTGAAGGGCGCTTAGATTAGATAGAATGGCCGATCGGTATGAGTTGATCGATTCGATATATTTGTATTGCTTCTCGGATCAGTGAGACACCATACACTCTCCAATCAGTGAGACCCCGCGCACCCGAAAGAATGTATAGAGTATAGATGCCGTAATTGCATAGCCACCACAGCCAGGCAAATCTGGCGACGTTGCTAAAGTTATAAAGCATTCGCTTTTTCTAATACCTCAAGACCTTGTTTTCTCTTTGTTCCCATCATGTCTAATCACCCTCAGCAACAACCCGAGCACAAACAACCCGTTCACGGTGTGCTTCGCTCACACTTCTCCTCTTTGGCGACTGACATTTACAAACGTCCAGACGAACAACTCGGAGGCTCCAGTCCCCTTTCTCGTGCTTGGTTCGATTCCCTCGTAACTGAGTATGGGTTTGACCTTACTCTTGGTGAGTCATCTAACTTCTCTGCCGCATCGGACAACTCAGTATTGCCCTTGTACTCGGGTCCAACGTCACCAAGACTTACTAGGTACGTGTTCCCAACACTCACAAATTCTACTATACTGACCCCTTGGTTAGCTGCTTTCGATGCTGGCAATCCCAATGGTATTTCAACGGGAGAGGCGGGTGCATTGGGAAACTCTCTCCGCACTCCTGTGATTGATGTTTCTGTCTACACGGTATGTAATTCGGTGAAAA
>QMFG01000560.1:2389-34292 GCA_003314545.1 Ramaria sp. MG151 | reverse complement strand
ACCGTCTGAGGAAAGGACCGTTGCGTGCAGGCTTTAGGTATCAAACCCAAGGCGAACACATCAGCGATTCGGAAACATGTTTCAAGAGTTGGTGATGGTCGATTATCCTTTTCTTCATTCACAATTTTCCTTCCCCCACTATTCTATGTTTTCTATGGCCTTTAATTAGTATACATGTACCTTGATCACTCTCCGATCCTCACCGGTTCATTCCCATTCGCCCTCTCTTCCGAACCCTTCAGTATATAGCTAAACACATTCGCATGTATGTTCCCTAGTTCAATTATCGTATGTCAACTTGATCTTCTACTTACACTTGCCAAACTCGCTCCCAACTCAACTTTACCAACAACTGTATATTTTGAGTAAGCCCTTCAATTCAACTTTTATTAGTTAAATCCACTTCAAGGAATGTAAGATCATTGGCTGTGATTGACATGAACTGCAAAGTTCATTCGATTCACGAGATAGAATCCTTTCGGAACCTCTATCTCTTCGGAACTATGCACTTCATTCGCAGACGTTCCGAAAGTCATTTGCTTTTACTGTAGGATTTTCATTCCCTTTCCAAATCCATTCGGTTATCATTAGGAATATTTCCGAATACTTTTACTAACATAACATTCATCCACAACATTTGTTGCTATTATTTGGATTCTGACACATAGCCTGACTCTGAATACTCTAGGAAAATATCAAATATCCTAGAAAAACACTTTAGCTCAGAAAATAGTTGGAATATTTTATGTTTCTAAGGAGTATTCCATTTTTTGAGAATTAATTAACTATTTTAAATGTCCATCCGCTTTCCAAACCATATTCCCAGGTAGGAAATAATTCCCCTTTCCCAGTGTAATGTATTTCAAAACCAGGATGGAATAATTTACTACAATATTTTCACTATTTTATATCACAAGTTATCAAGCTATAAAATCAAGTCAAGTGCTTAAATGTTTTTTTGAGACACTGTAAACTCAGAATAAAACCCCCTCTCCCCCTTAGGATCTAGCTGATAACAAACTCTAAATTCCACTCACAAATTGTAACTATATACAACATGATATTTAATCTACAAACTCTACTAAGAATTGTAATGTGTGAGACAACAGATGGCCTGTTCTGTCTTTCTGATCCTTTTGAAGTGGTTTATGAGGTGTGATGTATTTACCCAGAGGCTCGCGTGCAACCAATTTTAAACTCCTCCTTCCCGAAATAGCTGTAACACGGTGGCACGAAAACTCAAATAAGGTTTGAAAGTACATCACGTGACATCACGTGATGTATTCAACAAAACATTCGCGCGACTGAAGAAACGCGTCTCTGTCTTGAACCATAACCACAACCATCTACAACACTTCACAACGCCAACACCTCTAACACAAACCTCATGGCTCGCACAAAACAAACCGCTCGCAAATCTACTGGAGGTAAGCCAGTCTATCTTGTGCAATGTACGCAATCATTCATAATTCCCGTCGCAGGCAAGGCCCCCAGGAAGCAATTGGCCACCAAAGCTGCACGCAAGACTGCCGCCTCTACTGGCGGCGTGAAGAAGCCTCATAGGTTCAGGCCTGGTAAATCATTCTGCTGTCGCTGCCGGGAACAATGCTGACAAGATGTCTAGGAACGGTCGCACTGCGAGAGATCCGTCGTTACCAGAAGTCGACCGAGCTTCTCATTCGTAAACTTCCCTTCCAGAGGCTGGTTCGCGAGATTGCACAAGACTTCAAGGTATGGAGATATCCTTGTGCTGAGACAGACCTCGGCTCACTTGGCTCTTGGTTGATAGACTGACCTACGGTTCCAATCATCTGCGGTGATGGCGCTCCAGGAGGCGTCAGAGGCATACCTAGTCTCTTTGTTTGAAGACACGAACTTGGCGGCGATCCATGCGAAGCGGGTGAGTCTTCCTTGTGATATGACTGGGTTGTACTTACCTGGAGTTTCGTAGGTCACGATTCAACCTAAAGATTTGGCACTTGCTCGTAGACTTCGTGGCGAGCGGTCGTGAATTTGATATTGAATATTCTATCTTGTTTCTTCATTTGCTGTATTACTTGTAATCTTATATGTTTCCATCTTACTACTAAGTGTGGTGATTTGCGATCATTTACAATTCTTGTTAGCATCGAATGGCGGTGATAGGCGTGTATAGTTACGATGAATTAAAAATATCATTATGTTCAATGCGCCGAGTCTACTCAAGTTGCTCCTGCAAAGTTAGCCTTGTCTTTGCTGCGTTCCATTGCTGCAAGTAGAAACTGTCAGCGGAAAAATCATGAATACTGGACCAAGACGTACGGTTATAGTGGAGCAGCTTTTCAATCAGATCGACATGTGTAAGGACCATCCGTCTACAGCAATATCTTTTCAATTGTAATTCGTCCAAAGCATCTCTGATCTCATATATTAGACTAGCAGCATACTTTGCAGGAGCACTTGGCTTACCCTTCGCTAACATCTTTTGCCAACAGCTCCAAGTACTTGTTCCATTTGTCTCCGATGACTTTCCCACATGAGAAACAGCGAACAGGGATGATCTAGATAAAGCCATCCATCAGCGCGGAGCGGGCTATACAGCTTTTACTACACACGCACCATACGCCACTAGTCAGTCACCGCTCGGAGTGTAAAATATTGGTCACGTGCTGTCACGTTTGTTTCGCGCGTCGCGCTGTGTCGCGCTTCAGATCTCAGTTTCCGCTCTACGCAACTGCTGGCGTTCCAATTTACATACCATGACGTTTAACCTCCAGGAGGAGTGTCAGATACTTCAGCAAGATGTGTCTCAGTACCCCATCCCAAATGACCATGATGTACACTCCATGGATCAGGCAAGTATTGTTGATCTACTCGACGGTGCGTATACACCATACAGTTTTCACGCATATATCAATGGCTGTTTCAGGTGCAATTGAAGCCACTGCTCATTCATCGGGCGCAATTACAGATGATGAGGTTTTCGACGTTTACCGCAGTCTGCTCAAGCGCGTTTTCTAAGCCTCTCAAATCTTTCCACTTTCCCTGACTTGTTTTGAAGAGGTGTAGATGCGCTTCAACCTACTACGATGAACAAACTTCTGGACTCTATCAATTCGGGACTCCAGGTTGAAATAGATGCGGCTCAGCGCACCCTCGACTCGCCCGACATCGATCTGACAACCCTCACAGAGCATAAGCGACCTCTAGAACACTATTCTTTTTTATTGCAGTGGTTTGCCTTATCGGCTGATAAAGTTGAACATGCCCACGGCCCTGCATCACCCGCTGCCAAGGCAAGACGAGGGGGAAAGGGAGCTAAAGCCACAAGCAAGAAGAAAACAGACCACACGGGAACATGGGTTTGGGAAGATCATATACCCGCCACCTTAGCCCTGATCTCAAAGGCGCTGAGATTGAAGTCGCATAGGATTTGGACTACGAGCGCGGAGAGGGACGCTTTCATAAAGTGGGTGGTCCTGACAATTCTCCGTCATCTACATTTGGGTTAATTATTGATTGCTTAGCTGCATAACTCGGCCTGCATACTATATTACAGAGTCAGAAACATATATGAAGAGCAACGACATCAGACTCGGCGTGTACAAAGTCATATGTTTGGCTGTGAAGCACCACGGTCATGGGTTCGGAGCGCAGATTTCCATTATGCAATGTCTGCAGTATTTCGAACACCTATCCGAACCAATGGCAGAGGCGCTCACGGTACTTGCAAAAGAGTTCGACCACTCACAACTAGCGGAAGAAATTCTGAGGCAAATCTTGACTTCTGGTATTTGTTATTGTCAATTGACCACGATTCTGCGCAGAGAAATTTCAGGAAAGCAGTTCAATGGCCAGGACACCAAAGGCCCAAGGTCATTTTCTCGCTTCCTCATCCGCTTCGCGGAATTATCCCCCCGAATTGTGCTTAAGCAAATAAGCCTCTTGCTCTGCCATCTAGATAGCGAGGTAGGTTAATTTCTGCTCTTGCTTGCAATGTTCACGTTGATAAGGTTGCTGCAGTCTTATCCCATGCGCATGGCGTTAGTTGAAATAATCGGGATGCTTATACGCGAAATCGCAGTTTCTGATGACGGGGAGCAAGAATCTCGCGAGAAAAAGATAAACAATCTCTTTGAGCTTTTGACTGAGCGGTTTTTAGACCTGAGCAGCTACGTTCGCGCAAAAGTCATCAACACGCTCAGTCGTATTTGCGAGTTACGTATGTCTTCTGGCGCACATACTCATACTGACGTTGCCCACGCCTCATAGTCTTCCTGTCAAGTTTCCCAAGCAAAGATTGCAATCAACCGAGTTGACGATAGGTGCATTAGAAGACAAGGCATCATCCGTCCGACGATACGCCATTGCTCTCCTCACGAAACTGATCTTGACACACCCGTATGGCCTCATGCACGGTGGACTCCTGCGAATCGAGGAATGGGAGGCAAGGTACAGAGCCGTCAGTGCCGAATTGGAACAGGTCGAAACAAAAGAAATGGAAAGACCAGCTGTAGAGAAAGAGGGGGAAGGAGATCAAGAAGAGAGCGAAGAAGACGAAGACGGGGAGGAGGGGGAAGAGGAGGAGGGGGAAGAGGAGGAAGAGGAGGAAGATGTGAGAGATCAGGTAACAGTCGCCGGATCTCAAGCTAAGCCGAAAGCTACACCTGCACGCACTCCACGCGCACGGTACGTCACTTTCGTCTTTCATTCAGCTTGTTTTGTTCACATAAGTGTACAGGTCCCGTGCTCGTTCCAAGAGTGTGATGACGCCAAGTGTCAGTGAGGCAGGGGATGAGATGTCTGTTGATGACGAAGGCTTCTATGAGATGCAAGGGTTCTCGGAGGACTCCCCCGAGTTTGAAGCTGACATGACCGATCCCACTGAAACGCCTGCCAAGGAGAGCGTGAGATCTGCGCGTACTCAAAGCAGCAGCGTCGCAACCACGAGAACAGTACGTACGCCAGCTCGGTGGTCAACTATTCCGAAGACAGCTGGGACTGCGAAGTCATCTATTAAGAAGCTGAAGAAAGCAAAGAAGAAGGCGGGGCGGAAATCCGATGCTCTGGATCTTTCAGCGCTCACAAATGAGCAGGCAGCACTTGCCGCCCTGGAAAGTAGCCATATCCTACATCTTAAGCTAAGGAAGCGATATTATGCGGAAGGCCTCGACTTCATTCGACGAATCGAAGGTGCTATGGAGATTCTTGGACAGCTTCTTGGGTCAAAGAATAAGCCCGAAGTTTTGGAAGCTATGGAATTCTTTCGGGTGGCCCATGAATACCAGTTTGCAAATGCTGAGGTTCGTTAATCTTAGGTCTTTCCAGCGTTCTCCTTATACTGTCGCAGCTTGGCATCAAGAAAATGGTTCATCTAATATGGACAAAAGACAACAACTCTACCAGCGAGGACGGCAACGAGTTGAAAGGCATTCGTTCAAGATTGATCGAGTGCTATCGCAGTCTGTATTTCGACCCATTGCCCGACATGACGCCCAAGCAGCAAGTGAACAGGATTGCGAAAAACATGATCCAGTACGTCAGTTAGCCTGTAGCTTAAGGTCACTTATAACCCTGTCACAGACTCACGTACAATGCGACTTTGGCGGAACTCACTTCGTTGGAAGAGCTAGTTCGTGCAATGATGGATGATGGACAGATCCACAGCGATGTTGTGACGAAGCTGTGGCAGGTCTATAGTACGTTGGTCAATCCCATTTCAGTACCTTCTTTATAATATTATCGTAGGTTCAGATAAGCCCTTGCCTAAGAATCAACGCAGAGGCGCTATCATAATTCTTGGAATGCTGGCTGTCGCCAGACGGCACATCGTTACGGAACGTGTTGATGTTCTTCTGAGGATTGGCCTGGGACCCCTTGGGAAGGTTGGCTCGTTCTCATCTGCTGAGATCCAGCTGACTGATATTATTTTGTTGTACTATAGGCTGATCTCACTTTGGCAAGATACACATGCATTGCCCTTCAGCGACTGAATGGCAGCGTGAAGAGCGTCAAAGGTCGGTGCAGTTCAATTCCATCAACGAAATGGCTAGCTTATATTGTTCGCAGGGTCTTTACTTGACAAATCTGTCCGACTGCCGATGGACAATCCTATCTTTCGGAAACTCCAAGAAATGTTTGAACATCCTTGTCGGACCAGAGATTGGTGCTGCCGTCATTCGTATACGTCATGATCAGTATACTCACCTCTTTTTTAGGTTCGGGATGGCCGAGCAAGCCATCAACACGACATATCTGCTCGGAGAACATCCAGATGAACTGTGTAATGAATTGATTAAGAACCTCACGCGCCGAGCGTTTGATAGCCCACCCCAAGCATCTTTCAAGCGAGACTCAGATGCGATGGAAGAAGATGCTGTCGAAGAACCGAGATCAGTCGTGGTGTCAGCAGCCTCGTTAAGCTCACATGACTCGCAGGACCCCCATGGCGATGTGGGTGATGCCTTTAAACTAAGCCAGCTTATTTTTATCGTTGGTCATGTCGCCATCAAACATATTGTGTTTCTCGAGTTTGTTGAAAAGGAGTGGAAACGGCAAAAAGAGGAACGAGAGAAGGAAGAGAAGGAGAAGGACAAACGCAAAAGTGAGCCTCCTTGTTAACATGGCCAGCTTTTCATAATAACCGTGTATCTGGAAGGCACCGGACCTGGACGTGGACAGAAGACACCCTCGAAGGAGAAAGAAGGCGAAGAACTCGATCAAGTAGCCGGAAACGCTGAAGATGAGGTCGGTGAGCGCATTGCCGCCGTAAGGGAGACCGAATTGCTGTATGGGCCAGAATCTTTGCTGGCCTTATTTGGCCCTATGATTGTCCATATATGCGGCAGCCCTCATAAATTTAAGGTGATGGGGATTCACTCTTTCATGACTTGGCTGGCTTCACGCTTTTCCACCCCAGAACCAGCTTTTGCGGACGACCGCCACACTCTCATTTAGCAAATTCCTTTGTGTCAGCTCACAATTCTGCGACCACCACCATCGTTTGCTGTTCAAAATCCTAGAAACGTCGAATGATCCCAATATTCGAAGCAACATTGTCATTGCCCTCGGGGACGTTGCGGTATCTTTCAGCAATATATTTGACGAAAACAGCGATGAGTTGTACAAAGGCCTTTCGGATCGTGATATTGTTGTCAAGAAAAACACTTTGATGGTGCTTACGCACCTGATCCTCAATGGAATGATCAAGGTGAAAGGTCAGCTCGGCGAAATGGCCAAATGTCTTGAAGATACAGAGACGAGGATAGCGGATCTCGCGAAACTATTCTTCACTGAGTTGTCAACGAAGGATAATGCAATATATAATAACTTACCTGATGGTGAGTGGTGACTTCACCCCTCAGGATGTCTTCTCAAAATGAATATACAGTAATTAGTCACCTTTCCGTTGGTGAACATGCAGTTGATGAGGAGACTTTCCAAAGTACAATGAAATATATATTTTCTTTCATCGAGAAGGTAGGAAGCTCTTTTCACACATTTCTATATGGGCGCCTTACACTGAGTGTCAAAATAGGAAAAGCAAGCAGAAACTATGGTCGAGAAACTCTGCCAGCGATTCCGCTTGGCTGATGACCCACGGCAATGGAGAGACATCTCATTTTGCTTGTCCTTGCTCCCTTTCAAGTCAGAAAGGTCTATGAAGAAGCTCATCGAAGGCTTACCATTTTACCAAGACAAGTTACATGAAGAGACAGTTTTCAATCGGTTCAATGATATCCTCGTTAAGGTTATACCCTTTTTTTCCAGGAAGCAAACGTTCCCACTCATGATAATTGCATAGGCTCGATCTAATAAATCTGCTAACAAACCTGACTCAGAATTAAAAGAGTTCGAGACGGTGAATATAGCTGTTCCTCAACCTCCACAACTTCGCTCATGACTTTCCCAGATCTTGACAGAACACAAAGAACAGGGTGAGGAAGATCAAGCATTAGAAAAACGAGTCCAGGGTAAGAAAGCTGCTGCTAAGAAACGTGCAACCAGACGAAGTGAGTTCTTTTGGCTACTATTAACCGAAATTGTACTCACCTAGTATACGTAGATGCCCGCCGAAGATCTCCAGGGGACGAATGATGACGTTTATTCAACTGCTGTCGTGTATTGGTGTTGTACCTGGAGGCTTGCTTTGAGTATTTGCTTGGTATCAGCCAGATCTCTTGTACATGTATGACATTTGTCGATGTCAAGTTGTCATTTGAACGGGCTTAGAAATTATCTACCTTTCAAACCAATCGCAGCTGAACAATGACAGCTGTCTGACTGTTCCTTTCGAAGGATCGAGACCATCTGTAACGGGGTTGTCTACTATAGGTATTTTATTGATATGCCAAAAGCGTCTACCTATGACAGCGTGATCAGGAGAATGCAAAGCAGGATTGAGTGACAATGAGGGATAGTGGACGACAAGCCTAAACGGCTGCCCATGACAGAGACACGAAAGGAGTGTGGCAACCGCGAAGAGCGGAGTGGATGAAATAGTAGAATAAGACAATTGCGCGAGTCCGATGAAAATTGCGGGAAATGTCAAAACATGGAAAGCAACTACTCCGCCTTGAAACGCTCTCCTCCCCCTCCCCCTCGCATGACAGCAGTGAGGAAATTGAAGAAACGCTGTGCATACTCGACGGGCTTAACTGGACTGATCTTATGCTGTAAGAATATGTTAAAAAATTAGTTAAGGTGAGAGAAAAAAGGGACAGACTCGATCTGCACGGAGGCCCTTCCAAAAATGCTCAAGTTTCTTGGACACCGAGTACGGCGTACAGATATCGATAATGCCGAGGTAGTAGATGGTGTCTTCTGGCAAGTTAAATTCATTCGTGGCACGATAACCACCCTCGTCCTGGTAGAAGAGGAAATACCGCCGATCATCCACGGGCTCTACGTCTGGAAGCTTGGTCGTTTCGGCGCCGAGAGCTTTCGGATCTGACTCGCGCATAGCCTTCCGAATGGCAAAAGCCTCATCCCTAGTCGCTTTAGCCAAGGAGGTTCTGCGCCGCATACGGGGCATATCTGGCTGATATATCGGAAAACACTAGTTCACAACAGCACGGACAGATTTGACTACGCAGACTCACTGAAAAAACCTTGAGAGTATTGCTTCGCAAATTATCGCGATTGCCACGCTGCATATTGTGGATACCCACGAGCAGGCTATAATCCATTACGTTGACCTTCTTCAGAAACTCCAAGTCGCTTCGTAACTGCTCTGTTAAAAAAGCTCGTTTTTCCGGACCGAGCTCAAGTTGCTTGTGCCTGTCGATCCAGTTGAGATCTTTGAGGACAGCGCGCGGGTTCCGGGCAGCCTTCTCCTCAGGATATAATCTTCCAATGGTGCTGCCCTTCAGATCATACGTCTCGTGGATGTCACGATGGGGAGGAAAGAGGTTATTCATTATTACAAAATGGATTTTGCGACCTCGAGGCAGTTTGACACGATGCAGTCCATAAAAACGTGACAGTAGTGTGTGAGGGTTTGTCTTGACGTGGTGATAATAATCTTTGAGGATGGACAGGAGGAACTTATGCTCGCTATGATGGATAGTTTTGATGATAAACCGGTAATCACGTGAAAAGTAGAAGAAGGAGCCAGACTTTCCCGGGCTGCCTAGTTCAGAGAGGATATATTTAGCGGTGAGTGATAGTAAGTAATCTGCCGGATCCAGCCGGAAGTATTCCTCGCGCAGTTCGCGAAATACCCAAGGGGCGTAATCCTTGAATTTGAAATCATACTTCGCAGATGGTGTTAACTCATTGCCGACACTGAAGGTTGTATCTTTAGCAAAAATAAGTAGCCGAAGTTGAACCTTACATGTCAAAGGAGAACTTATGCCGAGCAATAAAATCACCGTCTGTTAAAGGTCGTTTGACTTTCGCCTGACACCGAGAGACGCCAATACGAATACCAGTCAACATGTTATACATGAGAACATAATTGACGTGATCCTCGCCAATCAAATTGCCGACAAGAACTTTTTCTTCCTCTGACACAGCTTTTCTTGAATAGGATCGAGTCAATGCAGCCTCCGCCTCCTGCTGTGCCTTCGCGCGTTTGCTCAGGCGCTCCCGTCGAATTTGATCGGCTTGTTCAAGTATGTCAGAATCGAGATGATCTGACAAGCTAGCCGCTGGCTGTGAGGACATGTGTTTATGTCCAGTAAGCTGTCGGGAGGGGCGAGGAGGTAGCTGGACAACGACTGAGCCAGTGGTATTGCGGCGCGTTGGACGATGATGGGATGTAGCTGCGGCAGCACTTGATGGATGGAGATATGCATCCGCAGTAATCAGTGTTCGAGTAGGTAGTGAAGGCGAGGTAATTATGTCGGCTTCATCCAAATGACGACCTGGTCGGTCGTCCGAATGAGGCTCGACTGCAGTAACACTGGCTTTACGTATGGGTATCGAGGTGGACGTCGACCGCACTGTATTCCCAATGGAAAGGCCATTCTCTGTTGAAGATTGAGGGCCTACGGTAGAGGTACCCTCTGACGGGGGGCCTTTCCGTGGTATATCTACGTCGTGGTTGAGCTCTGGCTTTGACCGTAGCGCAGAAGGTGAACCTGAGAAATCTATAGGAGGAGGATATAATGGTTGCGGGGGGTTAGAAAGTCGGCCTGGCTCGGTGTGTTTCTGTGGAAAGGGGTCACTTATTTGTAATAGAGTCTTGCCCACTTCGGCGTGAAGAGACTCTGGGAGTAGACCAGACCTTACTTTAACGGAATGTGACCCCACGGTGACCACTTGCGCCTGGTCCTCTAGCAGACTTCCATTTTGCTGCGTGTTCTGGGGTGGAATATGGATGGGATTTATTGGATCCGTTCCTTGAGCAGCCATTGCGGTTAATGTATTCACAGACGACGACCTGGAGGAAGGGTTTAAAGACGACCGAGAACCAAAGCCAGGTGCCGTGTGGTAGGAAGCCGCGGATGAGACCAAGCTATTTCGCTGGCTATGATTGTTGAAAGACGGCGATGGCGTGCGTGCATGTTGAGACGATGATATGGTCATCGTGAAGACACTAGTCATTTCGTGCGTACGCACTGCTGACGCTGAAGGTATGGGATTAAAGGACAAGTGATGGATTGACGTAGCCGGTTAACCGGACCCACTCAACTCCGATTGAGAGCACTGCTGAATTCAACAAACTGTACCGCATCGCAGCAAAACGACAAAGACGATGGAGTATATATATAAAATTACATATAAAAGGGAATACCATATACTACAGGTGCTGCTCCAGTTAAATATTTCAGCTTGCACACGTCACGAGACCGTCCAACTGCGGCGACCAAAGACATGCTCATGTCGTCGCTAGACTGGTAGCTCCAAGATTTGACGTTATCGACATTAAGTTTCAAGCTTTCAAACACGGAGCGCGAAAATTTGTCCAGCTCGTTGTCGGTCACATCCCAAAGACATGCAACGAGAGTCGGACTGCGTTACTAGGTATAAGACCACAGAACATTGAGGCTTTAGCAGACACTCACCACCCTGCCATCATGTAGTTGTATGGCGTTCCAATGCGATCAAAGTCACCCATATCCCGCATCAGTCCAGAGGAACATCCCCAAAGCATCGTGGCTGCACATTGCGGAAGTTGCTTTATCTTGTTCGAGCGAACGTACTGCTCTGCGCCGCCGTGTCCGATGTATCTACGCACGAAATAGCCATTAGCTCACACCAACCATCAATATATGAACATCGTCCACTCACATGACAAGGTCTTTACTGCCGAAAGCTGACAGAAGCTCCTGTTCGCTGGGTACTCGACCAACAACACCCTGCCAGCCCACAGAATCCATTTCTTTAACCCATGTGCAAAACCGACTTTCGCTTTTGGTTAGATCTCCGCTAGGATTGAGCACGTAGTAAGTCTTCTTCGGGTTTACCACTGCGCGATCTGGCGGTAAGCCTTTCCTGACAGGTACGCCCATTGCGTCCCGTCGTATTTTTGAAAGTTCGACTCGATCCAGCAGGAACGAAAGAGATGGTATTCGACTAACCGACTTTCCTCGCATGATCGGAATAGACTCCCAGGGAATCCCTTGGACATTTTTGTCCAGGACAAGGAACAAATGTGCATCCTTGACTGGCACGATGCGGTTCCTCCCTTTCGCAGCATGTTCCTCAAGAGCTGTCCTGAGCTCTACTGTCACTTGATCTATATCAATTTCCGATAGCGCAACGTGCAATCCATGGAATTGATAGAGATCCAGGATAAAGTAAACAAAATCTTCCAGTTCCTCGTCGCGACACTTAGGCGATAAAGACGCGAAGCACTCCACCAATTGATCGTCTAGCCTCATGCGAGACGTCCGTTTCTTGTCAGCAACTAGAATCCGATGGAAAACCTTGTTAATCCGTGTACGGAGGTTGTTCAGCATGTCTGGTGGTATTCGGGTAGGTTCCTGGAAGATTGTCTACGTAGTAGCACTGTCAGAGCGTAGTATGTTGGCGAAAGGACCGAGCGTACCTTGAAGGCCCCGAGCCAGCAGAATTCTATATTATCGAGTAGATCTCGCATCCTCTTGTCAAGCGCAACTCGCTTTGCCCACCATGCCGCCTTCGCATCCCGGTCTTCCGACGGAACCTCTTTGGCATCTTTTGCGCTCTGATCACTTTCTCGTAGAATGTCGCCAAGCTGGTGAACGGCGTCATCAAACAGGAACTGTTCTTCCACGCCCTCGTCTCTCCGACCATGCCGTTCCAGTGGAACACAGAAGAGTAACGGTTCATTGTCAGGACGCTGCCGTGAGAAGAACATGGCACTCTTATCCTCTGTGATACTGATATTGACGATGGTCCAGTTGGCGGGAAGCAGATTGACGTATGACGCAGACACAAACTTATCCAAACCCTGATTTGGGTGGTATCGATCCCGCACCAATTTCCAGTATGCCTTGAGATCCAAGATGGTATCGTCGTCGTCTGAGTCCACTGGATCCAAATTCGCGTGGCTGGAAGTTCCAGGCCAACTTAAGTCATCCGTTAACCCTGGAAATTTCTGGTCAATTGCATCAATGAGCTCCCGACGGAGCGTAATCGCCGCAGATGCATCTAAAGAAAGATGTTGAGTCGAAGGGTTACATAAATACTGTTGCTTTTACCTAATAACCCAACAGCAACCCGTGCATCGTTATCACAGCCTTTACCTAGAGAAGTTTGGAACGATTGGATCAATGCGAGCGACATAGCAGCCTCTCGCGCATCCGTAACCTGTCCACAATTGAAAACACATTCTAGATTTTCCCAGAACATTGCTTCCGCATTGGAAAGAGTCTTCATCATTTGTTTGGCTCCGACCGACAAAGGTCTGACATCATGACTCGAGAGACCCATAGGGATTGCAATGGCTAATTAGGTGAAAGTTAATAAATAAGCAAATATATAGCTAGTCACATACTGGACTCAGCTAAAGAACTGAGGAACAGGTCTGCACGAAATTGAATGTGTGCATCGTGCAGAGCAAGTTTCGCCAGTATAGCAAGCTCTTCCGCCTTAGTATGCTTGGAACGGGGCAAGGCCGAAAACCTATCTAAAAGTGCCCCCGTTATAGTTCGCGGCTCGTTACGCTGTAACCAAACTTCAAAGGATAAGTGAGCAAAAGTAAAAAAAATTGAATTCATATCGTTGCACTTACTCTGTTGTTTTAGGACTGTGGCAAGGAAATCAGGAGCAAGGACATCTGGGTCGCTGGATCTACCAGTAGAACGTGTGAGTGACTTCCTAGGTCTAAATAATAGTTGTTAATTCTGAGAAATTATAATCAATAACAGCACAGACCCAGGAAAGGCATTATCGATAGTCGACAAGACGTTCTCTAACTCTGACACTATCGATAATGCCTCCAAGTATAGAGTCTTTGCTTCGCTAGTCTGGTGTAGCAATTGCCTATGACGAGCGCGAAGTCGGGTAACATCTGCAGCATCGACGCCAGGAAGCTAGGGAAGAATGAATGAGCTGTCAATTCAAATCAAATTGACACACATCTTGTAAAAGATCTGCAGCTTCTATCAAGCTGGTAGCAGCGTCCTGAATATTGCCTTGATGTAATTGAAGCTCGGATTTCCTGGCTATGGCACGGCTGACCATAGCAGGACTATTGAGAGAACCTGCAAGGTCACGGGCTTGTTCGATAAAATACTCCGCGCCTCGTACGAAACCCTGGTGAAAATACGCCCGAGCCAAATCAAAAAGTGAGAATAATAGTCCCTAAAACACATGAGTCGAGTCATCCGCTTAACCGTGTAATGGTTCACCTCCGCTATCCGCCACTGCAAACTGTCTGCGACTATGCCGCGACGGCAACCTTTTTGATGAATTGAAGTCTCTTTCTGCGATTGACCCAAGTCAGGGTGTGGCAGTGCTACGGCTAGTGATGACATGTCGAAAGGGTTGGGTTCAACACGATCCAACGTCGGTGAGAGACGTGCAAGAGAGTCAAATGATCTGTTCCACAATCGAAGGGATTGCCTCAGAGATGACAATGCAGCGTGGGGATCATCCTGTATAGATGTTTTGTCATATTGGGCAAAGAAAAAAGGGGGTAAGAGCTTCAAGCATCTTACACACCTTGGCAATTTGTATCAATGAGAATACTTTGGATGCCAATGCTGACCGCTGCAGGACCTGGACTCTGTAACGGATACGACCGGTCGTTGACCTAATCCGTGGAGCTTCAATATTTTGTTCAATGTTCCGAGCCTCTTCGTATAACTGCAAACTACAGGATGTCTTTATGTGGAACAATGTGAAGGTTATGCAAGTAAACCGTACCTTTTTTCATGATTGCCACAGAGGGCAAGAGCTTCGGCGTAATGGAGTAAAAGCACAATGCGTACGTCGTCCGAGATCGTCGCTGCTGCAGCATCGTTGACGGCTGTGAGCGCATGAACATAGATAGTAAGCGCTCGTCGTGTTTTCCCTAAACACAGGTATTGCACAGCAGCATCGACAGATGCACGGATAAATCCTACGTGACTTAGTAAGTCGGAGTATAGCAGGGTCGAGAGACCACACCCACCATTTGCGGAAAATTCCAAAGAATATTCGGCAATTTTTTGAAGTATGTTCAGGTATTGAATTTTCAAGGGAATGTGGCCAAGCAAACCAAGCAACTGAGCGAACATCTCTATAGCGGAATTAATAAACCATATGCTGATTTAGCGCTATGAACATACCGACTGTGTCCGCAAAATGAGGATCAACCGTGGACGCATGAGTTTTTGCTCCAAACGTTGACTCCGGTGACTGATGATGTACCGCTTTTGGTGGTGTTTGCACAATTTCTAGGATACAATATTAACCACTTCCCACTTGTGAAAAAGAGCAGACATACTTTTCCGTGGCTTGGGTGTAATTGGGCTTACTTTCGAGTTGCTAGCTTTTTTCCTAGGAGACGACCTAGTGGCAATCCTGGGGGCTTGGGTGACCTTTACTTTCGGAGAACGTTTAGGCGACTTGCACGAAAGAGGATGCGGTGTATTGGGAAAGGCTTTTCGCAATATTTGGATCGCCGATGTCGCTTGAATAATGACTGAAGTGCTGGCATGCCGCTGCGAATGTCGATGAGCATGAAACGCAATCCACATATGAGCTTCCGCTTGATATCGAAGGACAAAGTTAGAAAGTGCGGCGTCTTTGCCATTGTCACTATTCGATAACAAAGTGTGTATCTCAGCCGCGACATCGGGAGCCGCGAATGACAAGTCATCCATACGGTACGCCAACTCTAGCTGTCGAAGCAGCACGCTACAGATACTACGTTACCAAGTTTCCATTCAAAAATGTGCACAAACATACCGAGCGCGTCGTACAGGAAATTGATTCCCATAAACATCCAATGCATCCCGAAGAAGAAAATTGACAACGGATCGCTTTTCGGGATTCGATAAATTCTCTTCGAGCCCTGTGACTTGCCACTCAAGAAGGATACCGGCAACCTCTGGTGACATATCTGAACTGCGAAGCGAGTGGCGTAAAGACGCGTTCTCAGCCATACACAAATCAGAGGCGGCTATGTGGGTGCTGCGCTGGACAAGAGTGAAAAGGCGGGCATAGACTGCGTCTGAAGAAATCTGAGCGGGAGATAATGAAGCAGCCAGAAGATACAGTCGTTCAAAAGAATACGTCCTAATGGACTCGATCAGTGCCCCATAAGCGAGCTGCGTTCCACATGTCAGAACAGTTGACAAAGGAAAACAAATAAAGTGGGATAGAACTCGCTTGTCTATCACCAATCCTCATGTAGCAGTCTCCCAAGAGCTCCCAGCGCTTCGGGAGGTATGTCTTAAAGACTGACCACGAATCTCCGGTAGGATCGATACCCGCTTTACTCTCCTTTACGTCCAGATCTCTGGCAATACCGCAAGCCTTCGTCCCCAGCTCGCAGGCATGCACCAAAAAGCGAACCGCAGCAGCATAATTATCATCCTGGTAAAGTGTAATAGCGTGATTCCAGAAAGCACCACTGATGCAACGCAGTAGTCTGGCAAACCCATGAGAATCGGCAGTATTGTCCAAGAGTGACATCTCGTAAGCGTTGATAATAGCCACTCCACGTTGAAGGTAGTCGTAAGCAGCGTTGTGTACTTGCAAGTTAGATTGAGAGGGTATAGTTTTAGCAAGGATGCAAAGAGAATCAATGGCTCGTGCAACGAAATCAGCCTTCACCATGAACTGCTTTTGAACATGTCAGTGGACAAATGCACCAAAGATATTGTGGGAAATTCACATTGCCTCCGGCAACCTCAATGCTCTTGACAATACTGTCGAGTATGAGTCTTGCGACATTCCTCAATTCATCTCCCCATTTCTCCTCCTCCAAGACCTTACCGCATAAACGCCTTAATCTCTCCAAGGAGCGGAGTGCATTAGATGATGGGTCTAAACCGGACCAGATCGCAGAAGACAAAGGAAGAGCTTCACTACACTGAGTAAGGATGGCCACCAAATCGCTGTCTGATCGAAAGGTACGTTCAAACGTCACAAGTGCCACTATTGCGACTCACCAGAATCTGAGTGGAAAAACTTCTCTAGCATGGCTGCGCCCTGACTGAACGTAGCATATAACTGTACAGGTGATAATCCGCCATCTTGAGAAGTTTGTGTTGCTTCTCTCCGATCGCTATTTATAAATTGGACGATACGTTTGACATTCGAAACGTCGTCGCCCTTTGATACAGCGTTAAAGTTCAGTTAGTAAACAGAAACAATGGGAAAACTCACCCGCTGGGCAAATATGAGCGCAATTTCACAAAACTTGATAAACGATGATCCAGCCACAAACGCAGCAGCATCCTGACGTCCTTGTGCCGTGATTACGATGGCGTCAAAGAATCGCACTGCATCAATTCCAGCTTTGGAACCGTCCGCTATAATGAAACGACATTAACACTTTTGATGAGACTAAGAGAACTTTCCTACCAGTCTTGATGAAACATTTTCCATGGGATGCGAGGTAATTAGTTGCTTGAGACCAGAACGAGTCGGAATCCAGACTATTCTTGCAAAGAAGACATCGAAGCGCCCATGTACGAAATCGAAAAAGTACAGCTGGTGGTGTGTTAGACGTGGTGAACGACATGGCCAATGTACGATTGGCGTGAGCCAACACCATCTCAGCATGCTCCTGAGGAAGAAAGGAGTGCCACATGAGCAAGCCATTATCCTCTTCGATAGACGACGCAAACGCGTCGAGGAGGGCACCGTTAGCAGGAGATTGGCAGACCAAGGTTGCTAATGCGATCAACGCTTGAATCAAAGATGTCCCAATAACACTAACAAGAACTGGGTCATTAGGAGCAGGCAATGGATATCCAAGCAAATGCATGTATCGGGTAAGAGGTGACTTGCTTGTAGTCCGAAGAACCTTTCTCGAGGGTTCGAATGGTTGTTCATGATAAAGTTGAATGACACGCATCCTGATCTCAACAAGGAGTTCAAGTGAGACTTCATACTAAACCAATCGTTATTTTAAAACACTGAGAGCTTCAGTTAACACTCACGAAGTGGATCGCGCTGAGTTTGCTAATGAAACTGGACACGACTCTTTCCACGTCAACATCACGTGGCATTAATTCTCTGAGAACACAAATCGCCAGCTGAAAGCAAGAAACAATGGATCGTATTCCGTCCGTGGAGAAACCTGCCACATCTAAATTGGATGCGGTCCATCCTGTTTGAATTACGGTTCCAAGACTTTGAGAGGCAGCGTTTGCGGCTCCCATGGCAAATCTACGCCTATCGCTTGAGGTCACATGAGGTGCACTTCGCTTCCCTTTGACAGGCAGCTTCGTTGATACCACGGGTTCTTTGTTGAGTACATTCGTGAGTCGATGTAAGAGTCTCTCATCATAATTCGATGGATTTGCAAGAGCCTTTAAAATAGAGGAGTAACTTTCCGACTTGGACGCAATCCCTTCTGATATCGATGGCTTTGAACGCGTAAGATTGTGAGCCATACAAGTGCAGAGGAGACGCGGTTCGTGACATCGCCATCACGTGATTGGTCACACAATTACTTATGTAATTCAAGTTTCATCACATTGGAAAAGGCCAACCTATGAAATTGACTTCTAACACCCTATAACATAACCACATGGCTGTATACATCATCATGGAAGTTATCAGCAGTTATTTTTGAGATTTTGATAGCACTGATCAAGGACCGAGAAACAAAACAACTATTTAGCCTGAGCGGAGGTAAATGGCTTGTTGCGGATGAATTACAAAGCAAACGTGACTAATATTCCAACATTTATGATATAATAATCCACAACCCTTTGTTCATATGGGTCAAAAAGGTGATGCAACTACTCATTACTTGTTTCCAATCTTACTTCTCAATGCATGCGACGCGTTATTGCGCAGTAATAGTTACAACTAATAGAGTGAATGTATATCTTGAGTGGGGACTGACTGCGTTTCCCGTTTTCTCGTCCTTATATACTCTAGCTATGTCCATACAAGAATCGTCTAGTACTTTCTAGTGGTGTTATTATATCTCCTGTCCGATTGTTAATGCCGAGTCAATACTCGGTTCGGTCCTCATCCAGTGATCTTCCGGACCTAATTAATATGACTTAAACATTATTCTAACACACGTGGCCGGCTGGAATCAGCCCCCTTCCAAAAACCCAGTAAAAGACAAAAGCCAATCTCTCTGATTGCCAAATCGACTCCCTAACTCTAACAGAAGCCAATAGTAATAGCCTCCATAGTAGTCCCTCGAGTAGCAAGAAAGTAATTAGTTCTCCGCGACCATCCCAGATCATAGGCTAAATATTGACAGCTTATTGATAGTCGAGGATCTTCAATCGATCTCGGATCAATACCGTCAAATCAAAAGTGTAAAACGCGGACGTTATCATATCTTTCCTAATTGAAAAGTTTGAAATGTACCAAGACCAGGAATAGTGTATAATCTTTACCTTGAAGCAAACAAGTCGTCCATTGTCGATGATAACTCTAGACACATCAGGTAGCTCCTTCGAGGTTGCAACATGGTATGGAAGTCTCGACGCAACATCCTTCATGAAAAAATCTCCCTTCAAGATGACACTGGTATCGGTACAGGTGTCCTGAGGAAAACTCTGCGCATAACGCGCGACGACCTCTGGTCTAAAATCATAGAGAAGAATAACCTTCGGGGATGTAAAAACTTCAGCAAAGTCACTGCTGTCAGCTAGCCTCGCAGTGGTGACCACTGCCAAGCGACCTCCGACTAGGTGCTGATCCAACTTCTGATAATCAAGCCCCCGTGGGATACACCGCGTACACCGCGGACCCCACTCTTCCCAATCGAGGACTTTACGTGAGGCAAGGCGGTCTGGGGAACACCCCACATTGAGACGCTCGAATGACTCGACGCGGTCACTGGGTCTCACTCCCAGTGTGTCAAACATCAAGCTCGGCTGCATTACCACCGTACAATATTTATAACCGGGATCTGCCAGGTCCTCTCCCAGAGATATTGCCAACACATCTGACGCAGGAGACAATGCAAATGGAGTTCCGTCCAAGGTTTTTGCATCGCCTAATGATAGCCAGGGACCACCATCAAAATACATAATACCTTCGGAATAGGCCAGGCATGGCAAAGCAAAAGTGCCAACATGGAAAACGTTCGATCTATCGAAATACCATATTTGTAAAGTCGAAGAGTGACCACTGACGGCAAGCATCACTGAGTGAGTGTCGATAAAAACAAAATCCTCGTAAGTGAACATTGGGACTTCGAGGACCTGCTTATTTGGAGTTAAGAAGTCATGTACATAAAGAAAAAACTACTCACTAGTTCTTGCTCACCCGTGCACCAATTGCATATTGTCAAAGAGTCGTTCCGTACCAAAACACCGACGTAAGCGCCGTATATCTTAACGGTTCCCCAATGCAGATCAAAGGGGACAGCCTGCATTCGAAGATCTAAGATATGCTTTTCTGCCATTTCATGCGGTCGTCCGTCCGAAAGCCTTAGAATATGAAGGCGAAACGGAAAGGTTAACCTAGAGCCGCAGAACACCAGTGTTCAGTAATTAAATGGCACTATATAATAATATGCAGACTTAATCACATGTCGTTGGGATTTCCTTCCACCAGGATAAGTAAATCGATGAGGGGATCTATTGCGAAATCTTGGAAGACAATCCCCAAGTCCAAATGCCATAAAGTTGTTTCTTCTTTCGTACTGTTGCCTGCCGTCGTTGACGCTACTTTCAAGCATGTAATGTCCTGGACGCCATATGATATATACCCTCGACAGACGGCCAAGACGCCATTGCGACATCTATAAGAACATTCTCCACCGAGATGTTTAACAACGTGCAGTTCCTCCTCTTTCCAGCTAAAGCGCCGCCAGGCATCCTGTTGCTCCCTAAGCGTGCGAAGAGAGGCAGCGGCAGACATCGTGCTATCCGGACAAGCGACGAATCTATTTGCAGCAAGCTCGATCTTGTACTGTATGGCGACGTCGCTTTGAATGATTGCGTTGAAGCGTGAAACCAACTATGGCAGGCCTAGTTTGAGTGCAATACCCGACAATATGAATGCTCGACTCGGACTCACCAAACGACAGCTCAATATATCTACTACCGGCAGTAAAAGAATTATTAAAGAAATAATTTCATCGGGAACATTATCAAAGTACGGCATCATCCTCTTTGATACAGTAGTCGGGAGTGAATTACGTCATCGGTATTACAAAGTGGATCGTTTTAACTATTTTGACTCCAATTTTAAACAATGCATCCAACGAAGAAAGTGGCCATGAATAAAGAAACAGGTGTCCCAGAAACGAATGCATCAAACCCCGGAAAATTCATGAACCATCCGCCCGTTGTTCCACTAGCCCACGTCTAAAGTCCATTCTCGTCGCTTCTGGAGTCCAACTCGCTCTTCTCTCAGATGTTCCCGATGATTCCCCAGACTTTCCGTACAATGGATGACGGGAACCCCATGGCGCCATGTCCCCGTTGGGAAGCACAAGTGGTTTGACAGTTTCGGCCCCATATGAATTTGTTCGGTGAGGCACAGAAGCGTCAGGAGTGGAAGCATCATCAGGTGACCCCGTTCCTGGAGTATCCCCCAGAGACAAACAGCTAAACCCTTGGGTCGTCTGTTTCATTGCAACGTCTTCCTCTAACTGGGTCTCTTCCCACGACGTCTCAGAACCGCTCGCTCCTCCATTGCCCTGTCCACCTATTTCGGATGATGAAACGTCCGTTGTCGGGGCAGAACTATCATTACTTCGCACAGTGTCACTACTGTTTAGGCCCAAAGTACTCCCATCCTGCGTGACTTCATTCGACAATCCTGAAATTCGCAAAGTGGAGACAGGAGGGAAGTAGCCTTCTGATACTCGGGGTGGCACCGAGAAATAGTCAGTTATGCCCAACCCAACGTTGGTATGAGGGCTTCCGCCGTGCCCCTCAGAAGTCGATGGAGGGTAATGTGAATGTACGGCGTAGTATCCAGGGCTGCCAGGACTTCCAACTGGAGAATGCATCTGGACCGGGGCGCCCGGAGCAACATTCCATGCGTGACCAATTGGATGCCGTTGATTTGATGCAGGGTGGTAAAATGATCCAGGAGGGATAGCTCCGGGAGGTGAGAACGGTGAGAGTCCAATGCCAGGAGAAAGGAAGTGTGCGTTTAAAGGAGGTGTGGCATTCTGCGGGACGAACGTGAAGGAGGGCATTGAAGGTGTGATAGGTGGCAAACCCTGTACTGGAGAGTTGGGGCCGGGGATGTGGGGGAAAGAACGAAGTGGGGGTGAAGGGAGTGAGATGGGCCCTGGATGATGGGACGGTGTAGGGGATTTAGATGATGTGGTCACTGATGGGTCAGCTTTCTCAGCTGTCAGGTTTTTGTCTAAGGAAGATTGAGATGAGTCCGTAGATGGGATGAGAGGGGACCATGTCGACTCGGAAGCTATCGGAGGGTCGGGAGCGGTAACTGGAGGGCTTGGACGTGGGTTATTCATGTAAGCCTGCGCGGCAGCATTCCCTGCAAGAGCCGCAATATGTGGCGGATATATGTCATATGGTGATATTTGTCCGAATGGGTGCTCATATGGTGATATCTGTCCGAATGGGTGCTCAAAAGGTGAAGGCGACTGGTGTCCAGAAAGGAATCGTTCGAACGCGGTGGGTGGAGGCGGCATCGGCAACGAAATATGGGAGGGAGCGTTCGGATGTGAATAATGTGGCTGTGGAGGACTCGTGACAGGTAGAGATGTGGTAGGTATAGGTGACTGAGACGGCTGACCCTGGGAATACTTGTCGTAGTGGACTTTAAGAGTACGGCCATTATACTCATATCTTGGAACCAGATCATTAAATGCCGATGAGAGAAAAAGAAATTTGAACCTCACCCATTAAAAATACTCAAGGCTCTTTCTGCATCGGCATCGTTAGCGAACGAAACAGTCCCGAACCCTCGCGAGCGTCCATCGGGACCCAACGCGACATCTGCTCGAACAATCGTTCCCGCCTGTCGAAATAGGTCTTTAAGATCCTGCCACTGGCAATGAAACGGGAGCTGTGACAAGCTGGTCACTGATTTTTTCCAGCCGTGCTTAAAGACACTTACATTGCCCACGAATAGACTTCGTGATCCTACGCTAGACGTTCTGGCTCGTTCCCCGATCGATTTTGCAACTTCAGCATCTTCAGAGCTTGAGCGAGACGAAGAACCGTCTCCCAAACAATGTCCATAAGAAACTGGAACCGGTAATGGCAGGACATGTCCAGAGGCTGGTAGAGGTAATGGACCTGTCGCGTTTACCGCCAGCATGGAATTTGGATTGTCGAAATCGGGAGGCAGACGGTCCGGTCGCACCTCCAAGGTTCGAGTTTGCCAGTTGTAACCGTTAAACATATCTATACGACAGCTAAGCATGTAGATGGCGAGCGTCGCCGCCGGTGTTAGACGCACCGACTGCACGTGCGGCATCTTCGCTGGTTGCTAGCAATACTGTACCATAGCCTCTGCTTCTATTGTCGGGGCCTAACGAGACGTCTGCGCGTAAGACGGTGCCAGCCTTGCGAAAGAGGTCCTTGAGATCTTGCCACCGCACCCGGTAAGGCAGCTACACAACAGTGGAAGAATGAGTTATAAATAAAAGAAAAAATCCTGGAGTACTTACGTTCCCAACGAAAAGCTGCGTGCGTGTATCACGTCCCGGAGTGCGACTGTCAGGCGCAGCAGCAGACGTGGCCATTTGTATGACCGCCTCAATGTGTGAATTCGAAGGAGGAACAGAAGGGACTCCATTCGAAGACTGTGAAGAAAGCGAAGGAGAGCTGTGAGTAAGGGGAGATGCCTGGGGCACGCATAAGTACAGCTTCAGAAGTAGATGGAGAGAAGAGGGGGCAACCCACTACGCTAAGGCTAGACATGTCCCTTGACGCTGATTTAAATACTCTCTTTTGCGCTGGGATCTGACGAAGACAGATCTGCTGGTCTATGGCCAGTTGCACCCAGCTGGCGAGCTTCACAGCAGGCAGGAAAAGCCAGTGGGGCTGCCAGAGGTAAGCTTCCAATTTCAGCACCCTATAACCTTTATACAGCTACCGGGCGAGGGGTCTGGTGATACACAGTGGCGTCAAGAGTCACAGGGTGGAGGGGGGGAAGAAACAGACACAGAAGTGGCTCCAAAATCAGGAAATGGTTGGTCTTACCGCGTCTTAGGTAAGAGAGGACTTGCTCCACTTATGACGTCATCGTTGGATATAATCTGAGCGCCTCTCCGGCTTCCCTATTTCGTAGTACTTAAGGTGCCATGGTACTACTAGCAGTTGTTTTCCAGCGTTCAGCGGATCACCAACCCTCGTCCCTCTTCATGAATATGTGGCCATAGATCCTTATCAGGATGCGGATCGGCGTGATGGTTTTGGACGCTTGAGCTGTCAGTCGAGTGGTTTTAAAATTGCCAATGCAAACAGCCGTCAACATTATATGGTTTACACCACCACCCTTACTTTGCAGCTTCTTGAGCCTCAGCTCCCTAGTATGGTCTCACAGTCAGTCAAGCGTATGGTGGAGAGGTCAGAGGCTAGTCAGACCTCTAAAGATATTCCTTCATAATTTTTTTGACAACGTGGCGTGCGGCTCAATTGAGATCACCCTCTTTTAGGACGGATACCGGCCTAGAGGCTTTCCGCGCCCGACTTTGCCGACTATAAATTGCTGATGTCTAGATCTGATGAGATCCTTGCCGTCTGGCACTTCTTGATCATCACAGCTTGCCCAGCTCAGCTCTGATGGGAGTTGAAACAGTTTGGAATATACTTTTGGTGTTGGAATATTGTCGAATTAGGATGTCAAAGTTTGGTAGAGCGAGATTCAAGATCTGTAATTCTCGTCTATGGAATCTTTAGATCATACCAGGAATTGAACCAAATTTCTGGACTACGTGCAAAACATGTCCAATATTAAAATAATATATAAACATTCTGAATTTGTAAATCTCCAAACTACATCAAATTGCCAACTGATAAGGACCGGAATATACACATTTTGGATACACTGAATATTCCAACTTGGCTTGGAATTCTAAGTTTCTGACTGTGCACTAGAAAACTGTTGGACAGCTAAAAAATCCCCTGGTGTAAGTCAAACCAGAGCAAAATATCCAATGTGAGCTCCAGTCCAGATTATCAGTTGACAATTTGATGTATTTTCTGGGAGCCACAGGTTCAGAATATTCATATTATTTTTGGGTTGTGAAGAACTTTTTCACAGGTAGTCTGTCAAATGCTGAGTTTTCCTGCAGACAAATCATCAAGAGGCTGAAGTCTGTGGGCTTCAGTGAGGGTTTGGAGTTGGAGGAACTTGGCTTCAACTTATAGTAAGCAACAGAATCACATTGTCAGAATTCAATTATCAAAGATAAATGTTATAGATGAATGTAGTGTTAGTAGTAATGCTCAAAAATGTTTCAATACTAATAGAATGATGTTTGAAAGCGAATAGAAATCCTACAGTAAAACTGAATGGCTTTCGGAATGTTTGCGAAGAGGTGCATAGTTCCAAAGAGATAGATATTCAGAAAGGATTCTATCTCATGAATTGAATGAACTTTCCAGTTCATGTCGATCACAGCCAATGGTTTTACATTCTTTCGAAGTGTATTTAAACCAAGATAGATAAGTTTTATAGTACTTACTTCAAAGTGAAGTTGCTGTTCAAGATAGTTCACAACAAGTTGGCAAGTTGGAGTAGATCAATCAAGTAGACATACAATAATTGAACTGGGAAACATACATGCGAATGTGCTACTTATATACTAGATGGTTCAGAAGCAGGAGCAAATGGGGAGGAGTCCGTGGGGATGGGAAAGTAGCTAAGGTACATGTATGCTAATTAACAACCATAGAAAATAGAGAACAAGGGTTGGAGGAAAATTGTGAATAGGAAAAAGATTTAATGAACTAGAAATAAATCCTGAAACTTGTTTCCAAATTGCATGTCTTTTCGGATAGAGAAATCCTTGTGCTATTTCTTTAAACAACGACCCTGAATGTCAGAGATGAACGCATCAACATATTGAATCATATATCCTGTCACCATAAGCTTTTAGAAGCATAGAATTGACCCTGATATTGAGTTCCTAGAAATAGATGGGGATAGTGATGGGGATAGTGTAGATGCTTCTTTTCTGAGGAAAGGGTAATAACAGGACCTGATCTATTGGTTGGATCCTTGTGATGTTATCAGGGTGAATCATGGTGTTAAGGGTGATGAAATATTGAATGGCACATGTGTGATGAAATTGTTGATGGTTCGGATTCCAAAGAATCAATTCAGAAGGAAGTTGTTTGGATGGTTCAGAAGGTGAAGTGAGACACAAATCATGATCGTGACACACATGTTTGGAAGTTTTGGATTGTATATCTAATAGGAAATTTGATTTAATTTTTAAAAACATCAGAATATTACAATGTAAGCTCTAGGATCTCAGCTATCTTATAGAAAAATGAATCTAGCAAATACATGCAGAACTTCCTGAGATATGATTATTTCTCATCCCAAGTACAGCTCTGTTACTAACAGTTATTGAGTGAAAAAAAGTCAAAATTGGAGGATTTTACAGAGGTATTGGCTCATGTCACCTGATTTCATAGTCATATGAAAGAAAGCCTTGCTCATTATAGCAAATCTCCTCAGGATATCATCTTCAGCAAGATGATAACCCTAAACATACTACAAAAGGCCCATGAATGGTTCAAAAATTATGGATTCACTCTTCTACAATGGCTTGTACAGTCTCCAGACTTTACTCTGATTGAACATCTCTGAGAACATATCAAAATCAGGTTTGGAGAGTATGAAACACTACCATTTGGGATGTTGCAGTTGTAGGAGAAAGTGGAAGCTGAATGAGATAAGATGTTGTTATATATCCTTTGTAAATTCCCCTTCCTAGTGGTATATGTAGTTATGTTGTAATTAGAACTGCTGTGCTAAGCCATGCCTGATTAAGCACTCATCTGCAAAGGATGGGGATGTGTCAGAATCCAAATAATAGCAACAAATGTTGTGGATGAATGTTATGTTAGTAAAAGTATTCGGAAATATTCTTAATGATAACCGAATGGATTTGGAAAGTGAATGGAAATCCTACAGTAAAAGCAAATGACTTTCGGAACGTTTGCGAATGAAGTGCATAGTTCCGAAGAGACAGAGATTCTGAAAGGATTCTATCTCGTGAATCGAATGAACTTTGCAGTTCATGTCAATCACAGCCAATGATCTTACATTCCTTGAAGTGGATTTAACTAATAAAAGGTGAATTGAAGGGCTTACTCAAAAAATATACAGTTGTTGGTGAAGTTGAGTTGGGAGCGAGTTTGGCAAGTGTAAGTAGAAAATCAAGTTGACATACGATAATTGAACTAGGAAATGTACATGCGAATGTGCTAGCTTATATACTGAACCATTCAGAAGAAAGAGCGAATGGGAATGAGTCCGTGATGGTTAGAAAGTAGCCAAGGTACATGTATACTAATTTAAAGGCCATAGGAAACAAAGAACAAGGGTGGTAGGAAATTGTGAATGAAGAAAAAGATTAACGGACCCACAATAACTCTTGAAACATGTTTCCGAATCACATGGCTCTTCGGGTAGAACTAACCGTCCCTAAATCCTTTGGAGGGTGATCCTGAGGGTCTAGAACATTCATATCAAAGAGTATGATGATATGGAATGTCATCGCAAGCTTCCACACAATAGAAACAACTCAATCAATGAGTTCATTGGAAAAGATGGGGATAGTGATGGGGATAGTCAGGGTGCTTCTTTTTTAGAAAAGATTATGATTGGACCTGGTTATTGATTGTTTCACTAAACACTTCATGGAATGATTCCTGAACTGTATTGGGTGACTGGATCAAATGTGTGTGAAATATTGAGACAAGGGTGATTTGGGATTCGGAAGATCCATTCGGAAGGATTGGTTCGGAGGGACAATGATATAGATGAGGTGTCCATATTGTGATCGTGACAGGATGGCTATTCTGTCTTAAGACTCCTTCCACTACACAATACACCTACCATCATTACCTGAGAACTTTTACATATTATCTCAACATAAGATACCTGCTGAAGTGTGTCAGAACTTGATTGAGATATGGATAGAAAGATTGAGGCTGTCTATTAGAACTTGTCCCAAGCCTTACACCAAGCCTTTAGCCCTCAGGCCTGAAGCATGCTCAACCTTGAATGTTGTTTCACTTCTATCCCTGTCCCATTTGATCTTTCACTCATTTATTAGTTCTGCATCCCTGGCCCCCGTCATCCATCCCTAGATCCCCATCCCCTCTTAGTATTATATAGTCAACACATCTCACAGTCACACGCCCAAATCGAAGAACTGAGTACTCATGAAACGAATTCACAGTTGAAAGCAGGTTGTGAGGTTATTCAGAGATTCCTTTCCACAACTGTCCATTGAGCAGAGGACACTGTGCACGTTCAAGATTGAGGCCACAACATATAGCGTTAAAATGCCAAATAGCGCCCGGGGCATGTTCTGTTCCAGTACAAGCTAGAATCTAAACCATGGCCAGGATCATAATACTCACAAAGGTTCACACGTA
Source organism: Ramaria sp. MG151 (assembly GCA_003314545.1). Classification (NCBI taxonomy): domain Eukaryota; kingdom Fungi; phylum Basidiomycota; class Agaricomycetes; order Gomphales; family Gomphaceae; genus Ramaria; species Ramaria sp. MG151. The sequence goes on along the minus strand of QMFG01000560.1, from coordinate 5,691 downwards.
CAAGTCTTTAACCATTGGCAACTCACCTCAATCAGAATATATTGACCATCGTTTCCCGAACAAATTCGGATGCGACGTCTGCTGAGTTAATCACCAAACTGGATTGTCCCCAGACGTTGAGATAGAACGAGGTCGCCTGGAGACCTTGAGGCATCAAAAAGAAACATCTTTTATACTGCGATAAGGTGTATCGTATGTTTTTGTCCATTCTGAGAAGGTCAACCGCTCCAGCTGCGTGGGGTAATATCAGAAAGATTCCCTAGGTTTAACTTTCCTGGAGGTCCTGGAGGTAGGCGTAAACCTACAAATGAGACCCGGATAGCGTCAATCCGGAAACGAAAGGACTATACAAAATCTACCTTTAAGAATATGTTGTCGGAATTATAACCAAAAGTGCGAATTGCGACGCGGTGGCTACAGTCACAAGGTCCATCGCATAACTTCCATCTCCAAACAATCAAGGAAATGCTCCGAGTTTACGACGTTGTATCGATTGCTTGAGGAATGAGGCAATTTTTTTATTCACTTATTACGATAAAGTTAGGCACCTGGCGGTAAACCTTACTTGGGATGGTCTAATATGTTTGCTGATCAATGAGTGCAGGTGCGAGTCTCCTTATTTGGGCGCCTAGGACCTGTACACCGGGAAAGGCTTCTCTGATATTTGAAATATTATATGTTTAAAATGCATCAAGTTATCGACTGTGCTTCGGATTGCACATTGTTAGATACTATTCCAGCTTGATTTAGACAAGGAAAGTTCTAAATTATCCAAAAGCTCAACACTTGTGTAAACCAATTGAAATACACAGTATCTAATACTTCTAGTCCGAAGCATCAGTTGATTATTTAATGTGTTTAGGGATTTTCGAATTCAGAATATCTATAATATCTCGGGTAGCGACAAAGCCTTTCGCAGGTAGTCCAGAATAAATAAGTTTTGGCCCATTTCCCAGCAATTAAGCTCAAATCCTTCCAATAAACTAGACTTCAGCGAAATGTGGGTATAGTAGCCTAGGAATCAAGATCCTTCAAGCAAGAGCGGATAACGGTCGTGACGAAACGTGAACACGCCATTACAAGTCAAAGTGGTGGTAAAGTACAAGGATACAGTACAAAGAGTACAAAGAAACAATCATTTTGTTGCACTCGAGAACTAGGAGACATGAGCAGCAGCAGCAGAAGAAAATGGGAGAGCGTACTTTAGTCACCGACTTGGTGCCCTCCGAAATGGCATGCTTGGAAAGTTCTCCGGGAAGAATCAACCGTACACTTGTTTGAATTTCGCGTGAAGAGATGGTCGACTTCTTAGAGTATGATGCGAGCTCTGCAAGAACATGAGGACATGGCAAGTAATCAACGAAAGATCACGCACTGGATGCCTCCCCGGCAATACGCTCAAAAATATCGTTCACAAATGAGTTCAGAATGGCCATGGCCTTGTTTGAGATACCCGTATCTGGGTGGACCTGCTTGAGGACTGCGAACGCGATCAGCGAGATGGATCACAATCAGAAAAACAAACACACCTTTGTAGATGTAAGACGAGTAAGTCTCCCTGCGAGTTTTCTTGCGCTTCTTCTTCTCGCCATCAGCAGCTGGTGCGGTCTTCTTTGAAGTCTTCTTGGCTGCGGCAGGAGCCTTGCTTGCAGAGGGCTGCTTGGTGGCGGTCGACGAGGCTGGGGCTTTGCCGGCAGTGGAAGCTGGTTTGGGGGCCATTGGAGATGGATGCGAGACGGACGTAAACGAGGTTGTAGAAAGAGGAGTGTGTCACGTAGTGCAATGTCTTATAATCGGCATGTTTGTTGATGTTTATTAGTCACGTGATGTGGACCCACGACTTTGCGTTGAAACCTTGTTTCAATTTCCTAGCGCACGGGCCCACACGCGTTGTATAATAATCCCTGATCTTACAATCTCTCCTCAACTCTACTTTCACCGTCGACGTCAAGACACACTTCTCTCCCAACAACTATCAAGTTATCATGGTGGGTCCTTGTTGCAGATAGATTGTCGACTTTTCTGACCATTCTCTGTAGTCTGGAAAAGGTGGAAAATCTGGTGCCAAGGGAGGAAAGGCTGGCGGTGGTGAGGGTGGCAAAGCCATGTCCCGCTCAGCGCGTGCTGGTCTCCAGTTCCCTGTCGGTCGTATCCATCGTATGCTCAAAAAGGGCAACTACGCACAGCGTGTTGGTGCCGGTGCACCTGGTAAGCTTTCTCTTACTCTCCACCGCACAATGAATCTCAGTTTCCGCTTCAGTCTATCTTGCCGCAGTCCTTGAATACTTGGCTGCCGAAATCCTCGAACTCGCCGGTAATGCCGCGCGTGACAACAAAAAGCAACGTATCGTACCCCGCCATCTGCAGCTCGCCATCCGTAACGATGAGGAGTTGAACAAACTTCTTGGCCATGTTGTTATTTCTCAAGGTGGTGTCGTACCCTTCATCCAGCCCGAGGTATGTTTAATTGTTCGGTATTTGTTACGCAGTAACTGACTGCATTCTTTCAGCTGTTACCTTCGAAAACAATGAAGGGAAAGAAGGATGGCACTTCACAAGAAGTATAGATTCTGCTTGTACTTCGGATGATATCTGTACTCTTGTAATATTAATGTATCCTTGCATTTCTTCCATCTTATGTGCGAAAGTTGGTTTTGGAATCGCTGAGTTTCTTATCATAGCAGGGTCAGTTATACTAGGCTGTAACATAATTCTAGTGCTTCAGAAGCCGCTTCTTATGCCTGGCTCGAGGTAGTAGTTCTCTCTAAGTATGATGTGACCTGTTGCCGTTGCCAACAATCACGCGCCTACATAAGAATTTCAGGTGATAGATGCCCACGGTACTCACCAAGCAGCACGTCCCACCCAAACCTTGCCATGCCGGTTTCTGAATCCGGAAGGACTCGATGAACACTCACTACTTGGGAGAGGGCAAACAGTAAGTCTGTACTGGATGTGAAGCGGCTATAACTGTCCGAAAGATCGCCGAAGCAAAGGCCACTCTCCCATATAAGAAGACAGAGATTCAACAGGTATCCCGGTGTCAACAAACAACCACTGCGATGTGCACTGCCCTGCCTTCCCAAAAGAAAATAGTTTACAGTTGGGGGGCAAGCAAACTCGATCAAATTAGCAGGGCCTTACCCAAAAATCTGGCATAGAATGGTATCACCTGAGGTTCCTGCAGTTGCAGGTTTTTGAGCTTGGTTAACAGAGCTCTGTATTCCGGCTTATATGCAACCACGCAAGAGATTTTCTCACCCCAGGTAAAAAAGCCTGGGTTTTTTTTTTTTGGGGGGGGG
>QMFG01000556.1:40649-65960 GCA_003314545.1 Ramaria sp. MG151 | reverse complement strand
ATACTTCGAAAGAATGTAATCATACTGGGTGAGATCGGCGTGAACCATACGGTTCATCCGATCCACAAGATAGAATCCTTTCGGAATATCTATCTCTTGGGAATCATGCACTTCTTCGCAAACATTCCGAAAGCCCTTCGCTTTTACTGTAGGATTACCTTTTATTTTCAAACACCATCCTCCTCATGTGGAAACATTTTCCAATGTTATTGCTAACAATACATTTGTCCATAACATTTATCCTTGATGATTGAATTCTGACACTACAGATAGATAATCCGAAAACTCTTAACAGATGTGACCGATGATGATGTTATCCTTGTGCTCACAAATGGGCTTCCCATGGTCTACAGTCAAATTGTAATCTGACCTAAGATTCAGCAAGGTGGAGTGTGCTGAGACTCAGATCGCAGCCATCATTGTTAAAAAAGAATGAAATGGAAATTTTTATCTATTTTATTTTATTTTATTTGTGATGTTTTTGATATTTTCTTCAAGTTTGCTTGAGGCGGCTCTTAAGCGCCTAAAGTGTAATCTAAGCGAGATATAAATTCTAGCGCGGGGGATGCGCTGATGCAGAAGCAAAATGTAAGCGCTTAAAGTTCGCGTACAGTGACGCGAGCTGTAGATAGAGAGATAACTGTAACTTAACAGTTTTGAGATGAACAATGGGTTCAATAAAATGCTTGAATCAATGACGAACGGCTGGTGACAATTCGTTAACAAAGCAAGCGATGTTGAGATATCAAGCAAAGATATAGAGACTGTTCTGAGACTGTGGAGGTTATACTGCCTTAGATTCTGGAGAAATTTACAAGCGTACTTATAGGGAGAGCTAGCTAGTAATTGTCCTTTGTGTTCCCAAGAAGAATATTGGGGCGATGGAGTGATTCTGGGGTTGCAGACTACATGAGGGAAAGAATGCACAAAAAATGTACTAAAACATGTTTAAAATATCTGAAACTGATCGTGAGATGGTAGGAGGTGTGGATCATGTGTTTCACTACTATACTGAGTCAAAAGAACAAGAAAAACAATAACAGAAAATCCTGAAACTCCATTTCAAAGCTTTGGGCGCTTGCTTAAATGAAATCGAAGCGATCGGCTTCGTTCGTGGATCGGCGACGATAGGGGTGATCCGGAATGGAAATAAGAGTGTCGTAAGAGTTGCTAGAAGTGTTTCAAAGCCACGCAGGGCTTGATCGGTGGCTATTGAAGCCCGTTCATGTCTGAAGCGCATATATGCGCACGTTCGTCCCTGCATAGGCCAGTGATCATTGCCCGAGTAGTCCTAGAAATGTAAACAGATTATATCCTAAGGCCTGAGGCCTTGGATTCTCATTAGTGAATGTTTTTATGGGTTTTTATTGTTTTTATTCTATATGGCGCTACTGATGCATCAGTAGATTACGTAATGTAGAGCCATGTGATAAGAGAAAATGGAATAATAAAATAACAGTTTCAGATGTCCAAAGGGGGTTTTCGGAAGCATTCGGAGATTGTGGTTCAGAGAGGAAACAATGTAATGGCCTAAATTGTGATTGTGACATGGGTCTGTGGAGTTTTTACTGCCTTAGGTTTTTATGAGAACTACAAGCATATTTAACTGAAACTGTAGCTATGAAAATTGTCATGTGATGAGAAAGAAAATGGGGGTGTGGAGCAAGTCTGGGGTGTGTCTGCATGTGGTGATCATCAGCCTAAAACTAGACCAATTACTTCTAATATTTGTGAAACTTGTGTGATTGTCTTGAGAACTACAAACACTTGTAAGGTAGAAGTCACTAGGAATGGGCACCCTTTATGTAATATGGGCGCCTACATCACGTGAGCACAAAATTTTCTCACAAAAAAATGAAAAGTGCTAGAATTTGCCTGGAAATTAGGTTTGAAAAAAAATTTTTTTTTTTTTTTTTAATATGCTAAAACAAAAATATAATTCTGCAATATAACTAGGACTGAGCTTCCATGTCTCCACTGCTACCCCCCACCCTACAGTCTACCCATCCTGTCCGTACCAAAGACTGTTTATGTGATCGATAGCTGAGGAGCTGAGTCACGTGACCTCGGCTGTCAACCACGTGACCTGCAAAATTTTCTTCGTGAAAAATGAAAAGTGCTACGATTTGCACGGGAATTAAATTTTTTTTTTTTGGATATTTTGACCTTAAAATTGCTACTAGTCATTCAGTTTTGTGTTTTTTTCTAAAGTCTCTGCAACAAGTCTTAGCAAGTAATATACCAAACATATTCTAGGAGCTAAATTTGTGTTTTATCCCTCTCCTAATATCTAGTAGCGATTTTGAAGAAAATGAGCTTCACGCTTATGTAAGGGGGTGCCCGTTCCTAGTGACTTCTACCTTATCAACATAATTTTTGTAATGAAAAAGAGCAAGGAAAAAGAAGAGGAAAAAACTCTGAAACATCTTGTGTATGTATGCATGTTTCTCCAAAATCTTTCGGGCTTCAGTCATAGATTGGCTATACATAAATAGGAATTGATTGCTTGTTTCCTATTATGTTTTTACTGTTGTTTCAAGTCCATATGTTTGCCAATCAATAGTTGTTTGAATGCAAACATGTGCAGGTGCATGTATGCAGCCATTCACAATTGTTTGGGTTCATAGCTGTTTGGTCCGTTCAATCTAAAAATAAAACAAATAAAAAAGTTCTAAGGCTTTTAGCCTTGAAATGTGTCCAAGAAGTGTTGTTGATATTTTTGTATTTCTTTTTCTTTTCTCTGAGCCGATACCCCTGATGCTACGCTGTGATTACGTATGCGTATCTTCGAATAAACCATAACAACAGGAAGATATACCAAATCCGTCCGTGCTGTGGAATGCACATCATGGCAACTCATCACCAGGACTAGACGATTATCGTGCTATTTCGCTGTATGAAACTTGACGGTAGTAGTCTCAGAAGAATTTGGTCATGTATAAATAGATGTTATATTGTCTGATGGTCTAAAGCATTCAATGTCCTCGAGTGTGTAAGTGCGTATCCGCATTACAAGATTCAGCACGCATGGATAATATGACAAAATATAACAGTACATGCATCAGGATCATCTCTACCCGGGGACGTTGTACGAGTTTGAGGCGCATTGACCGCACAGAAAGATGCATTTGCAATAACTTTTTTCTGTGAGATCACAGATATTCTGAGGCTGCAAAGACTGTTAAATCGAAGTAAAGTAGTAGAGATGGAGATTATACTTACTGCCACTAACATATCCACACCTAGCAGCGGTTAAATCGTTCGGGATGAGCAAGGGCTTGGGTGTACGTTGGTTTTCAACTGGCCAGATGGAGTTCCGTGCATCTGACAAACGCTCTTTCAGCCTCGTGATCTCAGCGTCACGATCTCTCGTAAACTACCGTGGACGATGAGCCGCTGTACTGTTTCATAACCCTTAAGAATGTCACGTGAAATCCTTCCATTAGATAGGACACATCAATTCAGAGATGTACCCTACATGAGAAGTCCAGTTTGATCTTCAGACGAAGTGGCATGCTGTCCCACTTGCCTTGCATGGCAATGCCTACAAGAGACTCTGTGACCAGGTGCGCCAGATACTGGAGCCTGCGTGTTCCGTTTCGAAACCCGAGAAACATGAATGAAATTCGTCAGTGATCCAATGTTTCTCAAGTTGGTATACCTGAGCCATCTGGAAAATCTGGATTGCAACCTTGAAAGTGATACCGAGCCCTGGAACAAGCGGTACCGTCTCTCCCAAGCGAAGTATATTGGTTGCGATGTTTATGGCCTGTGACGAATACAATGGTTGGTTCTGGGGTGCTGGGGCTATACTGTACCACAAGTAGCGCTGGGAAAACACAACATGCCTCGTAAACAATCTCTGACGACCGCAGCTGTCCGGTTGAACCCGATATAGGTTAGAGTTCACTCTTGAAGGTGTGATGAAGGAGATTACAAAAATATTGACAGATTATATCAATGTCGATTCCTTTGCGAATTGAGGCTCACCTTTCGGCATCAACACGCCTCGCACAATCTTACAATTTCTGACATGTATGAGTGTGTACGTCCATAAGATCCAATTGAGACATATCCCTGGCGGACATAGAATAAAAACAGCATAATGCATATTCCACATTCATACTTTCGCTTCTTTGAAGTCACTGTGCGTTTTGCTTATTATAGGTTCTCAGATGAGCTGCGGCCGTGCGATTTTTAAATCTGGGGAAGACAACAAGAAAAGAGGTGTACATCGACTGATTGACGACCTATGTGTATCCAAGGGCCCCTCAAGGTCTCATTGTGACATTTGGCATTTCATCAGACAGCTTTACATGCAATTTCGTTTCGTGAACCAACTGCTCATCACGCAAGGATCTTGTCACCATGTCTCGAAGGCGGGAGAAACGAGTTTTGAACGACAGACTCTGGGAGGAATTAATCCCGATAGGGTGGCCATGATGATCTAAAGAAGTTGTTCGTTGCTAGTGACATCGAAGACCAATCACTTTCCAGACCTTCGAACACAACTGGTCTGATACGCAGAGGCTTTTTTATTGTTTCTAATTAAGCCGGAGCCAATTGGTCTTCACAGCTTGTGGCTTCTCGAAAGAATTATGACGTTGCTTTCTCGATCTATCACCTCAGCTAACTGAAGTTCGGTATCCCTTGAAGTGGGTGATGTGATGGTATTCAAGATACAGACTTATTATAATTAGGGCACTTGGGGCGGCTGTAGCCCATCACGCGGTGTATTGTGGTAACGATACTATCTTCGTCGCTCGCCCATCTATAAGACCAGCCCATTCTGTTCCTCTGTACCCATCAGCCTCTCGATTCAACGCACGGTCTTAACACTCAATCAGTAGATGTCTTCTCAACAGAATATTGAAGCCTTTGTCCAGCAAGCGTCAGATACGCGAGTAACCTGCTCTGTTCACCACTAACTAACTAAGTTTACAATCCGGACAGTGCGGCCTTCAACTATGTCCGGACTGCTGCCCTCGGTAAACCCATAGGATGTTATTTGTGGATCGTTGTCATCTTACCGCATCACACAGCACTCTTAGTCTATGATACTCTCCTAACACTTCCGTCTGAAGCAAAACATACCTGGCGCAAAAGGGTCAGACTAGGAACCATCTTATATTTCTTAGCGCGCTACCCCACAGTTATATCTACCTTTGCTCTATTGATACCATCCTCAACTATCAAGGTGAGAAGTTATAGCTTACAGAATGAATGGAGCTCACATAGATGTCTAGTGAGGTTTTCATAACGCTTGAGGCAGAGTCTAATGTAAAAACAGTGCATGTGACAGTCTGCAACACGTGGCTGATAGTTTCAGTGTTTTGGCTCTCTTGGGAATACAAGGTGGCGGCGTCTCTTGTTGTCGAACGATATACTCATATATTTACCCTTCTAGGGCTTTTAATGGCGCGAACATATGCAATCTCCTCCCAAAAGCCATTGATTATCTCGACACTTAGCCCTATCTATGTTGGCACTGTCGTGTGCTTCATGGTATGTTGCTAATCCTTCTTGCTTGTTTTGCTTGCTGTGACTTCCATGATGATTCATAGTATATTTTAATTAATGATAGTTGCACACTAACTGATGTTGAGCTGAACAACCTTCTATTGTAAGTAATGATAAAGTTTCTTGACAAAGTGCTCATTCCAAAAATTTCAGGGGTCAGACGTCTCTTGTTATGCTGTAAACATTCTGATCATGGGTTTTCTTCCAGTGGAATTCATTAATAATGTATTATTCATTGTTTTCGATACAGTAATCGTTGCGGCAACACTTCTTAGCACCCTGGGAACTCTGAGGCAGGCAAGGAAGCTCAAAGAACCCCATCCAAAGTCATTAACTCAAGTCCTGGTTGAACAAAGTAATATTAATTTCGTCCTCTAGTCTATCGTGGCTAATAATAACCTAGGTGTCGTGCGATACGGGTATATGTTTTAGGATTGTTGTTGCTTAATGCGACATCTCATACTCCATCAGATTCGTGCTCACAATGTCACTGACATCCACCATCATAGGAAAGGTACTACTACTCGTCTTCTTCAAAGGATTTGCTTATGAATGAGTATCACAGGTCTTAAGAGTGAATCTTTTATTGGCTATGACTCTTTAAAACTATCTCAACTCATTCCCGGTAGCCTTCCATTGCTTCAGTCCTCGGTCCTGTCCAGAACACGTCAGAGATAGGCTTCAAATTAATTCGGTTCACTTGACTGATACCCCATATAGCCTATCTGTTATCATCATCTGTCGCATTCATCTGGACCTCCTAGAGAAGAATGCACATCCCAACGGCAGCACCCACTCGTCGACCTCCATAGGGAGTTTCCGTGCAGCTACGCGACGTATTCACAACACAGTTATGGATGAATTTGGTGATAGGAGCATATCCGAGAGTCTCGACGCTGGGATCTCGTCGACGGAAATTATTGGGCTCCAGGAGCGGTCTCGTAATACCGAACCCATTGACCTCGACGAGTATCCTTGGGCGGGAAGGAGTTTTGGAGCGCTGGAGAGTGTGGAACAGTCCCAGAACTAGGGTAAGCACACTTTTCATTCTATTTAGAATGAAGCGGGTTGTTGGATTCAGACGAACTGATTCAATATCTACCTCAAGGACCGGTTGAAGAACCCTGAAGAAACCTTGAACGAGATGTCTTGTTGCAGGTGTGGGACACTTGGTTTGTCGTTAGAGATGCGAACTAGTATTATTCAATGTGGACACTGGGTTTACACAGCGGGGTGTGTTTTTCTTGCGCCAGCATGAAGAGTAAATATCCTAACAACCAATAGGAATCGTGTTATAACATTATTAACAAGAATTTTAGAGATAATTCTTGGAAATCTCTGTACGGTATATAGGCACAAGCTTAAATCAAGCCCAAAGATATACTACATTTTCTGTTACTACACCTTGCAGGATCTGCTCACAGAGGTTTGTTAAACCTTTTGAAATCTTGATCCGGGGAGTGTGCCGAACCATAACTGATATTGGATCAATGTACCGATCAAAATAATTGCTAGTTGCAGCAGGACTGAAGCCGACAGATGTTGTCTCCACAAAGGCCCTTTCCTCCCTAACTAATAGTTTCCTGCCACGATTTATCCTCGGAGTCACTTGCTCATAATTCCAACATATTGTCCTGAACATGAAAAATCTTGTTGTAATTGAACTCAACCCTTTGCATGTTATTGTATATTCTCAATGGAGCTTACATAATCACAGCTTGCATCAAAGAAAAGAAATAAAGAACAAGAGACATAGAGCTGAACAATAGATCAAAAAACACACACACAACATTCAACCTCAAGGAACAAGTCATCTCAACTCATGGACCAAAAACCATGGGGATACACACCTCACAGACCCATAAATGACTGCATACACACAGCAACATTGGTTCATGCATGGTTGATCACACACAGGCTTCGACAGCTAAGCAATAGCTACCGAAAGATTTAAATAGGGCTTAGCAAGTGTTTCCAACACACATGGACCAGAAATGAATTGTTGCCAAGCCACTTGTGCCTGCATCCCATTTGGGACAGCTGTGAATAGCTAAACCCACCATCAGCTTGTTTCATATCTATTTTCTCTATTTTTTCATATAAAATTCATGTTGACCATTCAGCCTGTAGTTCTGAGGTGACACAAAAGAAGATAGAAACATTTTCCAATATATTACTTGTAACTAACCCCATTTCAAACACATCATCCCCCCACTTCCATAACATATTCCAGAATCATCCCATGACACTGATTATTTTTTCCCCCATTAGATAGACATTATAGTAAGTAGAACACTTAAATACACTTGTAGTTCAGATACAGAAATCAAGGCAGTAAATCTCCAAAGTGTAGTTAATTGTCTCCTTGATTCCTTCACTGCTCAGCTATCATTCCTCTGATAAAGAATCATCACTGGCCATTCTTTCAGACAAAAGACTATCTACTAGGATCATGTCACAATCACAGTATGGGCATCCTACCCATATCATCATCCTTCCAAAGCAAGCCTTCTGAAAAATCCATTCCAAATTCTGAATCTGTCATTTATATTATCCAACATCTGATCACCCTTTCACAGATTACATAATTGATGCAAACATCAGATGCTGTAGCACTCATCACAAATATATGCAGTCATTTACGTGACCAAACAGTATACAAAAACATCAAATATAATCCACCAATGAAAGCATTTGAATTTCCAACGACATGAGAAGACAATTTATTCCAGGCATACGAGACCGAGCAACATCACTGATGATGCTGCTCCAACACTACTGAAACATATTATCTCACCTCTGAGACAATACCCCATCGTTAATTCTGTGATGTATGGGTGTTGATCCAATCATGAGTTGATGGAGATTTAGGGAATATCAGTTGATATGTCAGGTGCCACCTATTTCTATTTTTTCTTATTTTTTTTTCATTGTATTATCTTTCTCCTCTACCCTGTCTCATATCTCACTCCACAATCACCTGTCCTAAACCCCTAGTATAATTTCCAATCAATCTACCCTCAACCCTGCATTCTCATATCTATTCCACCCTTCTGAATACATAGCCGCTTATGTTGTGCCTTAACACATGTAAAACCCCCTGTTAACTGTTCCATATCTCGTAGTTATTTGGTCTTGAATATTTGTATAAGTACTGCTAATGTAGTGCAAAAATATGTAACTGATTGCAAAATCCATTCACCACATTCTTTGTTTTAAGTTTTCTCAGCAAATTATCTTGTAGTTGCCTCTTATGTGCAATCTCCTCAGGACTTATCAATTTTCTTTTGAGATATTGATATGGCAATTCTATTTGTGCTACATACGTCACACTGATCCTTCGCTCAACAAACTATTGGCGTTCTCTCTTTGACCCATCAGCCAGACTGAATTCCTGGGTCCTTTGACACCCGGCACTACTACGATCTATATTGATTACAAGATCTATAGATCATCAAATCAGAAGATATGCCTGTTGCACATCAGCAGCGACACTCGTACCATTGAAATAAATATATTTCTTTATTTCATTTATCAAGAGAATCAACATCACCTTGATTCCATCACTTTCACCCAACAACCTTCTTAGTCCATCAGTTTTCCTGAATCGCTCCATTAATGTCTAGTGAAACAATCATTGGTCAGGTCCAATCATAATCTTTTTTTAGAAAGAACCACCCTGACTATCCCCATCACTACCCCTATCTTTCACAATGACTTATTGATTGAGTCATTCATGTTTCATCAAAAGCTTGCGATGACATGCCATATCATCAGGCTCCATGATATGAATGTTCTAGACTCTCAGGATCATCTTCTGAAGGAGTTGCACATGTTTCTCCCTACCTGAAGAGCCATGCAATTCAGAAACATGTTTCAGAAGCTATTGTTGGTCCATTAATCTTTTTCCTCATTCACAATTTTCCTACCTCCCTTGTTCTTTGTTTTCTATGGCCTTTAATTAGTATACAGTGACTCACAAAACTGAGTCAATGTTTGGTGCTTTTGGACTATTCATTGAATAGCTTTGAATGTCAAATATATATGGAAATTGGTGCATCAAAGAAAGAATCTGATCAGGGGTATGCAACCATTAAAAATTATGTAATTCCTGTTATTATTATTTATCTTGTGAGCATCAGATTATGTAATCACTTTGATGGATCAGCAGAGCTGCCTAGCAAACAATAGAAAGGAAAACAACTATAAAAACAACACCAAGCTTAATTCAAGGCTTTCAGCCTTAGAACTCTTTTTGTTTATTTTTAGATTTAACCAGCCAAATGAACCTGAATGCAACCAAATGCATAAGCACGCATATATGCTATTCGGACACAAATGGGCTGAAATAGCTATTGATTGGTGACCATGCAACTCCAAAACATTACCAAAGATTAATATGGTAACTGGGAAATGTTTTCCAACCACCCCTATCATTGCCAATCCATGACTGAACCCCAAGTGCTTCCATTTCATTTAGGATTAGTGCCTGGACCTTCAAATGAAGTTTCAGAAGTTTTCTCTTGGTTTTTGTTGTTCTTTCAACTGAATTTCAACTGAAAATAAATTGTAGTTTTCATAATTTGTTGTTCCCAAAGTTCACAGATCGGTTTCAAAGGCTTCAGACAGTAATTAGCTCCACATTTGTGCAATCCTACCCTCATGTGAATTCTAACCCCAGAACCACTCCATTGCCCCCATATTTCTCATTCACCCACAAGAGACTCACCCTAGCTACCATTTTGTTTAAACATGCTTGTAGTTCTCATCAAATATTAAGGCAATAAATCTCCACAAAGTTCCTCATATTCTGAATCTCCTGCTCTATATCTCTGCAATTGCTTTACAGCAAATTGTCACTGGCTGTTTGCTTTCAATTCAAAGCATCTCTACAACACAATTGTTGCTTCAATTCTGCTAAGTTGAAGTCTTATCTCTATCTACAAAGCTTGCATTATAGTATGCGATCTTTAAACGCTGACAGTATGTGATCTTTAAACGCTGACAGTTTGCATCTGCATCAGCGTGTCAGAATTCAAATATCAGTGATAAAGGTTGTGGGTGAATATTGTGTTAGTAATTCTGTTTGGAAATGTTCCTAATGATAACAAAATGGTATTCAAAAGTGAATAGAAATCCTACAGTAAAAGCAAATGGCTTTCAGAATGTTTGCAAATAAAATGCATGGTTCCAAAGAGATAGATGTTCCAAAAGGATTCTATCTCGTAGATCGAATGAACTTTACAGTCCATGTCAATCACAGCCAATGATTTCACATTCTTTTGAAGTGTGTTTGAATTAATAAAAGTAGAATTGGAGTGCTCACTCAAATATGAAGTTGTTGTTCAAGGTGATTTTATGACGAGTTGACAAGTTTTGGGTAGAATAATCAAGTTGACATACAATAATTGAACTAAGGAATATACATGTGAATGTGCTAGCTTTTATACCAAACTGTTCAGAAGAGAGAGCGAATGGGAAGGAGTCTGTAAGGGTTGGAAAGTAGCTAAGGCACATGTATACTAATTAATGGCCATAGGAAACAAAGAACAAAGGTGGCAGGAAAATTGTAAAACATCAATGGACCAACAATAGTTCTTGAAGCATGTTTCCAAACTGCATGCCTCTTTGGGTAGGGATGACCATATGCAAATCCTTTGGATGGCAATCCTGAGGGACTAGAACATTCATATCATAGAGTCTGATGATATGGAATGTCATCGCAAGCTTCCACACAATAGAAACAACTCAATCAATGAGTTTATTGGAAAAGATTGTGATAGTGATGGGGATAGTCAAGGTGCTTCTTTCCCAGAAAAGATTATGATTGGACCTGGTTATTGATTGTTTCATTAAACACTTGATGGGGTGATTCCTGAGCTGAATTGGGTGACCTAATCAAATTTGTGCAAAGTATTGAGGTGAGAGTGGTTTGGGATTTCTGAAGAAAGCTTTCAGAAGCATTTGGAGATTGTGGTTCGAAGAAGAAGCAATGTGATGGCCTAAAATGTGATTGTGACACAGCACATCCCCTGCATCTCGATACATTTTCACTTAGATTTCAAATCTAGCGCCTATTGTGCATGTTCAAGAAACTCAAACAAAATCTCAAATAAAATTCAAATAAAACACAAAACATATAAAAAGATATTTCTATTCCATTTCTTATTAATTCCAGTCAGGGGTGATGAAGATATGGGCAATTCAAATCAAGGGCCCATTGACTCAGTTTTGTGAGAGGGTATCAGAGAAATAGTAAGTTGCAATTCTAGTACTTGGTATTGCCCCCCTTAGCCTTAATTACTGCTTCAAGTCTTCTAGGCATACTCTCTATCATATTCTGACACCTCTGGTGGTTGTTATTCCATACCTCCTCTACTCTCTCCCAAATTTGCCAAACTCCCTTGGGTGGTGTTAGATACTCTGTAACCCTGTTTTTTGCATGATTCCAGAGGTGCTCAATAGGATTCAGGTCTGGAGACTGTGCACGCCAGTCAAGGAGAGTGATATTGTTGTTTTCCATCCAGTTCTTGGCCTTCTTTGACTTGTGCTTAGGGTCATTGTCCTGTTGAAAAATTACCTGTTCATCAGGAATTCCACTTTCCTCCAGGCTGGCCAGCAGGTGGTCCTCCAAAATGGACACAAACTGATCAGCATCCATCTTCCCCTCAATCTCCGCAAGCTGGCCAACACCATTCCATCCCATACACCCCCATACCATAATGTTTCCCCCTCCAAATTTGACTGTCCCCTGCACCTCTCTCTCAATCAACCCCTCCCCCTTCTGTTTCCAGACCCACTGCCTCCCATCTGATCCAAACCTGTTGATTTTGGTCTCATCTGACCAAATGACCCTCTTCCAGTCCTCTACAGTCCACTCTCTGTGCTTCAAAGCAAAGGCCAACCTCAGCTGTCTATGCCTTGCACTGAGGATGGGCCTTTCTTCTTCACCACAGACTTGAATGAATGTTTCCTGAGGACTCTTCTGACTGTTTCTGAGGAGACTGGGTGGGGGATAATTGTATTGATGTGTTTGGTGACCTGAGTAGCATTGGCAGCTTTTCCAGTAGCAATTTGTGATAAGATAGCATGTTGATCTCTAGAGGAAAGCTTGGGGGGACAACCTCCAGAGGAGCAGGGCTGGTTGGGATGGAGAGTTCTGAGAGTCCTGGATACTGTGGACTGGCTGAGCCCAAGTCCTGAGGCAATAGTGCAAGTGGAATGACCATGATAAGCCAAGGAGAGAATGTTGTCTTTTTGAGCAGAGGAAGTGGGGTGCATTGGAGTGTAGTGAAGTTCTGGACATGTTGGAGGGGATTAAATACCTTAATTTGAGTTCTCATGAAAGATAAGGTCACCATAGTAACCATCTATCAAGGGTTGGATGTTTTATAATAGATGGAGCATCAGATTCTGATTGTTCTAATACCATCTCACAAAACTGAGTCAATGGGCCCTTGATTTGAATTGCCCATATCTTCATCACCCCTGATTGAAATTACATAATATTTTAATGGTTGCATACCCCTGATCAGATTCTTTCTTTGATGCACCAACACTTTTTTCATATATGTTTTATATTCAAAGCTATTCAATGAATAGTCCAAAAGCACCAAACATTGACTCAGTTTTGTGAGTCACTGTACATGTACCTTAGCTACTTTCTGACCCTTATGGACTCTTTCCCATTTGTTGTTTCTTCTGAACTGTTTGGTATATAGGTAGAGCATTCACATGTATATTCCTTAGTTCAATTATTGTACATCTACTTGATTGTTCTACTCAAACTTGTCAACTTGTTGTGAACTACCTAAAACAACAACTTCTCACCAACCTCACTTTTGAGTAAGTACTCTAACTTTGTTCATATTAGTTTAAACATACTTCAAAAGAATGTGAGATTATGGGCTGTGGTCAACATGGACTGTGAAGTTCATTTGATCCACAAGATAGAATCCCTTCAGAATATATATCTCTTTGGAACTATGCATTTATTCGCAAACATTCTGAAGGCCATTTGCTTTTACTGTAGGATTTCTATTCACTTTTGAATACCATGCTATTATGATTAGAAACATTTCCAAACAATACTACTAACCCTATGTCCATCTACAACTCTTATCATTGATAATTGAATTCTGACAGATTACTAGTAAACTCAAACTGTTAAGTTCATCATTGAATTTCTTATCTATGCTTGTGTACCACCACACACAAGCTATAGATGCTGATATTTTGATCCCATGTCAAGCACCTTGTATACCTCAGTATACATTCAGATAGATAATCTAAATATGCCAGTTCAAGTGCCATACAGAACAAAAAAAAATATCAAAACAAATATAATAAAAAGAGGAAAAACAAGGCAATTATAAAAATCCTTTCACAAAATTCTCTCATCAATTTTATTATTACACATAAGTCATCTCCCAGTTGATTGGAATTTCAAGCTTGTCATAAATTCTCCCCCTGATCTGCAATTGGAAAGAACAAAACACATTCCTGGGAGCAGATCTCACCTGTTTCAGATTTTTTTTTGGAATAAGATTGGCTTGATGATTCAGGTAAACTTATAGTGAGTCTTTAAGTTAATTCTTTTTTTTGGGGGTTATATTTCATTGCTACAAAAGGATTATAACATAAAAGCTCTTTCAAGGCATGTAAATGACTTACTGTCCATCCAAGCCTAGGCCCCTACAGAGGTGCAGGCTGCTGGTCAGACTTTCAAATGAATTGATGGGTGGCTATGTAGAAAAGATTCTTCAGATAGATCCAGATTCTGGGTTGGTATATGTATAATGGGGCCACATTTTCTATCATTTAGTCAACAGAAATCTACCTCAGTGTTCACATACAGTGAGTGGACTGTCTGTTTCTTTTGCATCAACAGAATGAAGTGTCAACCTTTGATCCTTGGTGGGTTCCAATAGAAGCAAATCAGAAGGGAACTATAATATCTGTTAAGAGCTGAATGTTAATATAGGTAATGTTGCGCAAGGGGTAATTATGAAAATTAACTAGATAACAGTTAGCTCCTCAATGTAGACAAACACTAAGAGTATTACCTAGATAACAGTTAGCTAGAGAATAATTAGCTACTATATCTAAAGGTAAAGACCAGTGGGCTTACCTCCTCAGTGTAAACAAACGCTGAGGAGCCCCAATTAGTGCCACCCCATTCCTCAGTGTGGGGCCAGTGCTTCTATCTAAGCATTATACAAGTCACAACTAAAGTTAACTATGTAGATAGCAGAATGAGGATGAAGAATTGAAATGTAACTAGAGGATACTTGATATCCTCAACACTGAACTCAATTATAAGTGACTGAAGATCTGAGGTCTGATGCTGAGGTTTGGTGGTCCAGATCAGACAGGACTTGGCTTCAGCCTATGTGTGTTACAATTATATTATGGACCATTCACTACACCCTTTGTTCCTCCAAAAGCATATCTTCTGAAGACTCTGCTTCAGATTTAAACATCATCATCATGATTAGATCATTTACACTCAACAGTGCCACCACCCATCAGGTTCTTTAAAATCATTAAGTTGATGTTTAGTGAAACAATTAATATTCAGGTCTGATCACTATCTTTTCTTGAAAAGACGTACCCTGACTATTACCATCACTATCCCCATCTTTTCCAATGAACTTAATGACTGAGCTGAATGTACTCATCTAAAGCTTGCAATGATAGGTCATACTATTAGACTCTATGGGATAAGTGTCCCCAACATTCAGGAACACCATCTGAAGGTTTTGCATGAGGCTGCCCTTACCCAAAGAGCCATGTGATTTGGAAGCATGTTTCTCCACTAATCTTTTTCTTTGTTCACAATTTTCCTATCTCCCCTGTTCTTTCATTCCTATTACTTTTAATTAGCATATGTGTACCTTACCTACATTCCAGCCCTCATGGACTCTCTCCCATTTTCTCTCTCTTCTGAACCATTTCATATATAAGTAATACTTTCACATGCAGGTTCCCTAGTTCATTATTATACATCTACTTATTTTCCTTGCTCAAACCTGTCAACTCATCATGGACTACCTTGAACAAAAAGCCTTTGGACAACTACATCCTTGAGTGAGTACTCCAACTTTGTTTACATTAGTTCAAATCTACCTTGAAACAATGTGATATTATTGGCTGTAGTTGACATGGACTGTGAAGTCTATTCAGCTCATGAGATAGAAATCCCTCAGAACATCTATCTCTTTGGAACTATGCATCCATTTGCAAACATTCTGAAAGCCATTTGCTTTTACTGTGGGCCTTCTATTCACTTTCAAATACCACTCTACTACTAGTAGTGACATCTCTGATTGTTTGAACTAACCACACATTCATCTACAACTCTATTTGCTTATAATTCATTTCTAACAATGTGTTGCACCAGTTCAGTGTCCTATACAATATTTCAGAAGAGCCTGAGGGCCCAAGGTTCAGGTGTAGCCTTAAGGAGCAAGCATAGCCTATAGGAAATGGGTGTGTGCTTGATTATTTAATCTTAATCAATATCAGAATTCAGAACTTATTGTCAGAATTGAATTTAAAGTAGTAGAAGTTGTAAATAGAAATAAGGGTAGTAGAATGCAAGTAATCAAATAAGAGTAAAATTAAATAAAGAAGTGTAGTCCTACAGCAAAAGCAAATGACTTTCAGAATATGTGCAAATGCATATATTGTTCTGAGGAGACAATCATTCCAAAGGAAAGATGTCTTGTGATATGAATAGCTTTTGCAAGCACATGCAGAGGATTCCACAAGCTTCTACTAAGTTCTATTTATAAATAACATAGAAGCTTGTAGAAGCTTGTAGAATCCTCTGGAATATTCTATTAGAACTTGTTCTGAGCCTAACATCTGAACCTTTGGGCCTGAAGTGTTAAGAACTGAATTGGAGCGGAGGCAGAGTTAAGGTTGGGACTCAAGATAGAGTCAACCGAGGTTCGGGGTCGGGGGGGCCGAGGGGGGTCGAGGCTTGGCGAACGGGTCGAGTGGGACTTGGCTTCAGCTTATGTGCTGTGCCAGCTCAGAGTCCTGTCCTGTATTTTGGATGAGGCCCGAGGTCACCCGAAGTTTGGGCGTGACCTTAGCGAAGGGAGCAAAGGAGTGTATGGATTAAACAAGATGTATTAGGGTATCTTAGTTGATATCAGAACTGATTATCATGTACATGAATGAGCGACTTATATACGAGAGGGTTTGGGGATCGGTGACCAAATGACCGAGGTCAGGGTTGTAAGCTATGAAGGGAAGAGATCAAACATGAGGTATGAATAGGTGAAATGTGATGGTCGGGGGTTCAGGCCCAGAGGCCCGAGGTTTTGGTCGGGTTCTGACAGTACCCCCCTCTTGAGGCTGAATCCATGAAGCCTTTAGGTAATTTTTACGTGTCAGGGGCCGAGGTCACGTGACGAGTTTGGTGGTTTGAGATATAAAAAGCCGCCAGGGGTAGAGGACAGACCGTAAGCGCCTTCCTGCGATTTTTTACTATGTCCCCTACACCCACCCCTGAGACGACTGCAGAAAGGCATGCTCGCCTGCTGTGCGAAATGCAAGAGCTAGAGATCCCGGAGAAGGAAGAGGCCCGTAAGAAGGCCGAGCAGGAGGAGCGGGAGCAAGTGGAGAAGCTCACTCAGGAGAAGGCGAAGGTGGAGAGGGAGGCCCACGAGAAGGCTGAGGCCAAAGCCAAGCAAAATGCCGAGGCCGAGGCGAAGAAGAAGGCTGAGGCCAAGCAAAAGGCCGAGGCCGAGGCCAAGAAAAAGGCCAAAGCAAAGAAGCAGGCCGAGGCGAAGGAGAGTGTGAAGGTTGTGCCCGAGTGATCGGTCCAAAGCATGGCCGAGAATGAGGATGGGGAGTCCGGGGTGACCAAGAATGCGGCGAGCACAAGCGGGGTGAGTAGAGTGCGTTTGGTGCCGGTGAGTGAAAAGCCTTTTTTTTTTTTTCATTGGTTTGGTATTAACGATAAGTTTAGAAGTCCAGTATCCCCTGTCTTCCCTGTGGGCGTCGGGGGGAGCAGTGTAAGCTCAGGGTCTCTGGTGCCTCGTGCATTCAGTGTCATGAGCGGAAGGTGGCCTGCATTTGGCCTGGAGAAGCTGGGAAGGAGAAGACGCCGAGGGCACCGAAGAGGCTGAGGTCCGAGAGTTTAGAGGTTGAGAGTATGGATGCAGCCCAGCCATCAAAAAGAGCAAAGATGACTATGGCATCGGGTCCTCAGTCGCACTGAGTGACCGAGACCGTGTTTTTGCAGGCAACCGATGCCTGGGAGGAATCGAACCGGCTGCGGAAACAGGAAGTGGCCGCACTTCGGTTGATAGCCGAGGGTTTGGCTCGGAGGGCTCAGGCAGCTGAGAGGCGGGCGGATATGGCCGAGGTGATGGCCATAAATCTTCAGCATATTGCCAAAGATGTGAAGAGGATTGTGGGACTGAGGCTGGAAATGGGATCGGGGATCTCGGATACTTCGGGGGATGGGGCCGAGCTGCGAGTGGTGGATATCGAGCTTCGGGTGGATCGAGGGACCGAGGGGCAAGCTTCTGGGGTTCGGGAGGGTTTGGAGGGGCGTGTGGAGACCAAGGTTTGGGTGGATAAGGGGAAAGAAAAGGAGAGGGAGGAGGAGGAGACTCTGGAATAGAGTCAATTGTAATGGAGAGAAGACAGTAGTAATAATAATAAATGTTTTTTTTTCTTTTTTTTTTGGTGTGAATCTTTGGTTCGGTCTCAGGTTTGGGTAAGTAGAAGGGACTTGAAGGAAAAGAGGGATGAAGTTCGGGTTTGGATAGTCGGGTGTTCGGGTGTAAGTAAGAAGGACTTAAAAAAGAGAGGAAGGATAAAGTTCGGGTTTGGGTGTAGTTAGTTGTTGTGTTATAATGAAGGAATAGAATTTTTTTTAATTGTGTCTAAGAGAGAGATCATGTGAGAGAAAGAAAAGAATGAGGGTTCGGGTTATGGGTTCCAAGGCCCGGGTTTGGTAGGGTAGGCGGAGTGGAACTCGGTCACGATTTCGGACGCATGTCCGAGTTTGGTCGCGAGGATCCACGATGTTTCTTTGTTGGTACCTTCGTAACCGGCCCATCGGACTAGGTATAGGAGGTTGCAGGGTCTTCGACGCTTGTCCAGCTTGGAGTTGAGGATTTCAGATACCTCGTACTTGGGTTCGCCATCAATTTCGATGGGCGGTGGTGGAGGTTCGGTTTGGTTGGGAAAAGTGTTTGGGACCAAAGGTTCGAGCATTGAGATGTGGAAGACGGGGTTATTGTTGCTGTTGGATTATTGTAGATAGGAGAAAATATTAAAATTTGATACTTCAGACAGAGATATCACCTCAGTGATAGAACACACTAGGATATTAAATAACTACCTGCAGACAGAGATATCTACTAACCAGTTAGCTACTCTTCTACAAGGTAAACAAATGTTAGACTCACCACCTCAGTGATAGAACACATTGAGGGGTTCGTCAACGGCTGCCCGTGCAGCTGTATAGTCTCCGGTCATCCCTGACCGGGAGCTATACTTAACTACATAACTAAGTAACTAGATGACTCTAGCTAATAAAACTTGGTCCATATACTTATAAGAGAAGTATCTAAAGGATGGTTATAAATTCAGAGGAAAGGAATGAGATTGACCTGAGGAATGCAGCATATATTGCCTTCCCCTCCTATCCAGCAGTTAAGTGCCCGTCCGGATATCTCAGGGGGGCAGCATATATGCGCCTGCAATTAATTCCACAACAGGGGTGAACTGCGTGCATGCTGTCCAGGAGCTGTAAGGTATACGAGTGTGAGCCGGGTTGGCTGAGGACTTCTAAGGGGCTGAGGTACTTTTCGGCTAGTTTCTTTGAGGGTCGGGTGGTGCAGAAGAATTGTGCTTTGACGAAGACATGAGAACCGATCAGGAGCTCGGGAGCCGGGTGTGTGTCTTCGGGTGTCAGCCGAGACCTGGTAGCGGGATTGAGCCAGTTTGATTTGCTCCTTCAGTACCTGGTGTAGTTGGTCTAGGTCGATCGCAAAGTCTTGGGCCCAAGAGGAGGCAAGGTCTTGGTCGGGGTGTACCGAGATGTTTGGGTGGTATCCTTTGTTTGCGAAGAATGGTGATATGCCTGTTGTGGCACTCGGGGCATTGTTGTAAGCGAATTCGGCGAGTGGAAGTAGGTCTGCCCAGTTGTTCTGTTGGTAGTTACTATACACTCGGAGATATTGTTCCAACATCTGGTTAGTACATTCGGTCTGGCCATCGCCCTCGGGGTGATAACCCGAGGTGAAGTGAAGCGTCATGTCTAAGGCTTTACCCAATGATTTAAAGAAGTGGGAGATGAACTCCGAGCCTCTATCCAAAGTTACATGCGAGGGTATGCCGTGTTTTGAGAAGACATGTAGGATGAAGAGCTTCGCGAGGTTGGCTGAGGTGACTGTGTCGTGCATTGGGATAAATATCGCTTGTTTTGTTAGTCGGTCAACTACTACCAGTATTGTGGTGCAGCCGGTGGACCGAGGCAGCTGTTCGATGAAGTCCATGGATATAGAGTTCCAAGGCTGTTCAGGGATCAGGAGCTGTTTGAGGAAGCTGTAGGGCTTGTGACATTGGGGTTTGGAGCGTAAGCACATGGTGCAGGACTTGCAGAATTTGTTGACCGAGGTTCGGAGTCCGGGCCATGTGTATTCGCGCCTAATTGCAGATAAAGTCTTGTTTTGACCGAAGTGTCCCGTGAGTATGTGATCGTGTTTGTACTGTAGTACTCAGAGCCGAAGGTTGTCGGCCTCGGGGACATATATTTGGTCATCGTGTTTCAAGAATCTGTCTTCGGATCGCATCCATCTCAGGTCGGAGGTGTTGCTGAGGTGTTTTAGAGCCTCGGGGTCTGAGGACAGGTGAGCTTTAATGTCAGCATGGAGTACTTCAAAGTCTATGATGAGGCTCGTGCAAAGTGAGGGTAGGATCAAGGGCGTAGCTCAGAGTGACTCGGTGATCTGTTGAGTCATGAAGATTGGCCAAAGGTTCTGTGGGTTGATTGTCGCATAGTCGTTACCCCCCTCTTTAAGGTAGACGTCCCATTGTCTAGTTAAGGCATCGGGTTTCGTGCTGAGCTTGCCCGGCTGAAATGGAATTACGAGGTTGAACTGCAACAGATATTCGGACCATCGGGCCTGTCTTCAGGTGAGCAGTTTTGTAGTCAAGAAATATTCCAGGTTTTTGTGGTCGGTAACAATGTCTATCGGGGCCGAGGGGCCTTCTAGGTAGTGTCGCCAACATTTAAAAGTGTCACGATTGTGTTTTGGAAAACCTCCCTGTTATTGCACCGAAGTATGGCTTCCCGATCATCTCCAAAGATCCCCTTCAGAATTTCAAACCACTCTTACCGAATTCTTCACACACATTTGATCCGGTCACCCAATACAGCTCATCAGTCAATCTACTTGATGTTTAGTGAAACAATCAATAACCAGGTATGATCATAACCTCTTCTGGAAAAGAAGCACCCTGACTATCCTCATCACTATCCCCATCTTTCACAATGAACTTATTGATCAAGGTACCTCCACTTCATCAAAGCTTGCGATGACATTCTATATCATTAGGCATCATGATATGAATGTTCTAGACCCTCAGGATCATGCTCCGAAGGATTCGAGGACGGATGACTTTACCCGAAGAGCCATGCAATTCAAAAACATGTTTCAAGAGTTATTGTTAGTTCATTAATCTTTTTCTGCTATTCACAATTTTCCTATCACTCTTGTTCTTCACTTTCAATGGTCTTTAATTAGTATACATGTACCTTGGCCACTTTCTGATTCTCACGGACTCGTTCCCATTCGCTTTCTCTTCTGAACCCTTTGGTATATAGCTAAACACATTCACATGTATATTCCCTAGTTCTATTATTGTATGTCAACTTGATCTTTTTACTCACACTTGCCAACTCATTCTTAACTCACTTCAAACAACAACTTTATATTTGAGTAAGCACTCCAATTCTACTTTGATTAGTTGAATCCACTTCAAGGAATGTGAGATCATTGGCTGTGATCGACATGGACTGCAAAGTTCATTCGATCTATGAGATAGAATCCTTTCAGAACCTCTATCTCTTCGGAACTATGCATTTCATTTGCAAACATTCCGAAAGCCATTTGCTTTTACTGTAGGATTTCTGTTTAATTTCATAAACCATTCTAGTATCATTAGGAACATTTCCGAACAGATTTACTAACACGACATTTATCCACATCTTTTATCACTGATATTTGGATTCTGACAAAAAGCCTCGAAAATTGCTAACAGCTCTTTGTCGTGGATGTCATAGTTGAGTTCAGCGCCCGAGAATGTCCGAGAATCGGGTGGATTCTCGCCGTCCAGGGTGTAGGTTGACAGGATGGTGGCGAGGGCATAGTCTGAGGCATCAGTTTCCATGACCAGCTGTTGGTCGGATCCCAATGCATGAGGATCAGGGCTGAGGTGAAGGCTTTCTTCAGGGTTTCGAATGCTGTTCTGCATTCGTCCGAGAAGTGCCAGGTTGTACCCTTTTGGGTGAGTTGGGTGAGCGGTACTGTAATCTCTGAATAGTTAAGAATGAAACGTCGGTAGAAATTGGCAAAGCCGAGGAAGGATTGAATGTCTTTAACCTTCCGAGGCTTGGGCCAGTCTCGGATGACTTGAATTTTGTCCTCGGCCATCATGAGGCCTTCGGATGTCAGTATGTATCCAAGGAATTCTAGAGTGTCTTTGTGCCATTCGCATTTCTTAGCTTTCGCATAGAGACTATTTTTTTGGAGCCATTGAAGCACTTTGTCACGATCATGATTTACGATTTGTTCCTCCGTCCGAACCGTCCGAACCATTCGAACCATCCGAACATCACATTTCCGAATCTACTCTTCGGAACCTGCTTCATCGGCAGACTTGTCACACCTACAACCCCCCAACACCTCGTCACCCATAACACCTTGAATCATCCTAGCAACATCACAAGGACCCAATCAAGAAACCAGATTCTATTATTGGCCTTCCCTCAGAAAAGAAGCACCTACACTATCCCCATCACTATCCCCATCTATTTCTAGGAACTCAATGGAAGGGTCGATTCTATGCTTCTAAAAGCTTATGGAAACAATACATACGATTCCACATGTGGACGAGTTCATCCCCGTCACTCAGGACCGTCGTTTAAAGAGGTGAAACAAGGGTTCGTTTATCCGAAAAGACATACGGTTCGGAAACAGGTTTCAGGGTGTGTTTCTAGTTCGTTAAACCCCTTTCTCATCCACAAGTTTCATCCCATTCTTGTTCTCTATTCATTATGGTCATTAAATAGAATACATGTACTTTAGCTACTTTTCCGATCCTTAACGGATTACTCCCCATTTGCCTTTGCCTCCGAACGTCCCAGTATATAAGTAGCACATTCGCATGTATGTTCTTTAGTTCAATTATTGCACGTCTACTTGATTGATCTGCTCAACTGAACAATTCATCGTGAACAATCAAAAAAGAGTAACTTCATTTCGAAGTAAGTCCTATAAAACCTATCACTTTAGATTTGATTATACTTCAAAAGAATGTAATCATAGTGGGTGTGATCGGCGTGAACCATATGGTTCATCCGATCCACGAGATAGAATCCCTTCGGAATACCTATCTCTTTGGAATTATGCACTTCTTCACAAACGTTCCGAAAGCCCTTCGCTTTTTCTGTAGGATTAGCTTTCGTTTTCGAACACCATTTTCCTCATGTGGAAACCTTTTCAATGTTATTGCTAACAATATATTTGTTCATAACATTTAACTTTGATAATTGGATTCTGACACACTTCGCGTATGTGCTTTTTGTGCTCAGCGAGTGTGTCAGAGTAAATGAGGATGTCATCAAGGTAAATTACCACGCATTTATCCAAAAAATCTCCTAGAATGTCATTCATGAAATGTTGGAAAGCCGCGGGTGAGTTAGTAAGCCCAAAGGGCATTACTAGCCACTTGAAGGACCCATATCGAGTCTTGAACACGGTCTTCCATTCGTCTCCTTTGGCAATTCGGACAAGGTGGTACGCATGTTGAAGGTCGATCTTGGTATAATACCGAGACTTCTTCGGTGCGTCCAGCAGGTCCGAGACGAGAGGTAGCAGGTATTGGTCTTTCTTAGTTACCTTATTCAACCCTCGGAAGTCTACGCATAGTCAGTGTGAGCCATCTTTCTTACGAACGAAGAGGATTGGTGCTCCGTGTGAGGACTGAGAGGGCCGAATAAAACCGATGTTCAGGTGTTCGTCGATGAAGGACCGGAGGGTTTCAAGCTCAGACCGAGAGAGCGAGTAGATCGGGGGTTGAGGCGGTTTGGGGCCATCCTCAAGAGTGATCTTGAGGTCATAGGGTCTGTGAGGTGCCAGAGTGTCCGCCCTAGACTTGGAGAATACGTCCCTGAAGTCGCGATAGTCTTCAGGTATGCCCTCCATGTCTGCGGGGGTCAGAGATAGGTTGGCCGAGCGTGCTGAGAGCTCGGTCGAGGCCAGGTTGAGGCGAAAGGTCTCGGATCCTTCTAATTTACAGGTGCGAGCGAACACGGCTGCATTGATTAGGGAGATGTGAGGAGCCTCAAGCTTTGGGATGGATTCGGAGGGTGACTTTGGTTTGGCTGTAGCAGCATGAACTTCAGTCGTTGGAAGTTTGGCCAGATTATTGTCACGATCATGATTTATGGTCTATTCCGCCTTCCGAACCACCCGAACATCACGTTTCCGAATCGACTCTTCAGAACCTGAATCGTCGGAAAACTCGTCACACATGAACCGTTCAACACTTTGTCACCCTTAACACCTTTAATCGTCCTAGCAACATCACAAGGACCCAACCAAGAGATCAGGTTCTATTATTAGCCTTTCCTCAGAAAAGAAGCATCTACACTGTCCCCATCACTATCCCCATCTATTTCTAGGAACTCAATAGCAGGGTCGATTCTATGCTTCTAAAAGCTTATGGTGACAACACATACGATTCAATATGTGGACACGTTCATCCCTGACATTCAGGGCCGTCGTTTAAGGAAGTGAAACAAGAATTTGTCTACCCAAAACGACATACGATTCAGAAACAGGTTTCAGGATTTATTCCTAGTTCGTGAAACCCTTTTCCCATTCACAATTTTCATCCCACCCTTGTTCTCTATTTTTTATGGTCATTAATTAGCATACATGTGTCAGAACCCGACTGAAACCTCGGGCCTCCGGGCCCAAATCCCCAACCATCACGTTTCATCTATTCCTACCTCCTGTTTGATCTCTTCCCCTCATAGCTTACGACCCTGACCTCGGTCATTCGGTCACCGATCCCTGAACCCTCTCGTATATAATTCGCTCATTCATGTACATGATAACCAGTTCTGATATCAACTAAGATACCCCAATACACCTTGCTTAATCTCTACACTCCTTCATCCCCTCCGTTAAGGTCACGCCCGAACTTCGGGTGACCTCGGGCCTCGTCCGAAATACAGGACAGGACTCTGAGCTGGTGCAGCACATAAGCTGAAGCCAAGTCCCACTTGACCCGTTCGCTGAGCCTCGGCCCTCCTCGGCAACCCAACCCCAAACCTCGGTCAACTCTATATTGAGTCTCAACCCTCACTCTGCCTCCGCTAAGATCTAGTTCTTAACAACATGTACCTTAGCTACTTTTCCGATCCTTAACGGACCACTCCCCATTCGCTCTTGCCTCCGAACGTCCCAGTATATAAGTAGCACATTCGCATGTATATTCCTTAGTTCAATTATTGCACGTCTACTTGAT
>QMFG01000556.1:23605-34847 GCA_003314545.1 Ramaria sp. MG151 | reverse complement strand
CCTTGGATTCTCATTAGTGAATGTTTTTATGGGTTTTTATTGTTTTATTCTATGCGGCGCTACTGATGCATCAGTAGATTATGTAATGTATAGCCGCGCGATAACAGAAAAAATGGAATAATAAAATAACACTCATCTATGATGGCTCTTATCAACTTTGGAGATCATAATGCTCCGATCATGATACTGGAAAAACACCTTTCAGATGTGTGGTGCTCCATCCTAGTGAGTTGCAAACTGACATATAACAAAGCCATTCCTCATCCCAATGATTCAGCTGCTGCTAGGGGTGGATACATTAGTGACAATTAGTCCAATTTCCATTGCTACTGCTGTTCAGAGATTTCAGGGTCTTTGCAGCTTCAGAATATCAGACAGTCCATACTTCAAACCACACCTTTGAGTTTATTTTTCAGTCTTGAACAGGCTGGTGCACAAGCAGCACCAATGGGGAGCTGCAGCAACTGAACATAAAATTGTTAGCATATATCCAGGATTGGCTTGGAGGGATCTCATTGTTAGTCATGACACTCAGAGTCTCAGACAACCAGTTGTTAGCCAACACTCCAAAGACTTCTACATCTCCGAGGTCTGAGGTCTGAACCCCACACACTCCAAGCAATACAAGTCCAAAGTGTGAGAACCCAAGTCCAAATTCTCAGGTCATTGGTCTGAGACCTCAGGGATTAGTCTGAAGCCTTGGGTCACCTTGAAGGTATAACCCAAAACCTCAGACCACCTTGGGGGATAGGACCTGAACACCCAGCCCAGCATCTGGCCTTCATTAGGTACAGATGGCCTTATGGGGATAGAAGTTGGGCAGGGTTGACAGTGTATAGGGATGCCCCTGGTTGGGCATTAGGTAGTTATATATAGCCTTTTCACTAGTAATGGGGACCCTGTTGTGATATTTGGCGGAGGGACGCGATAAAATAGAGAGAACTGTAGTACAAGTAAGTTCCACCTCAGTGTCTCCAAGCACTGAGATAATTATCTAGCTACCTGTAGTACAAGTAAGTTCCTACTTAGGTAGTTAGTTAAAGGAATAGGACAATGAAGGGTAATTGCGCTCACCACCTCAGTGTCTCCAAGCACTGAGGGGTCACGTTCCTTGGGATCCGCTTAAGTACCAACAGCGGATCCGCGGATCAAACGTCGGCCTCTAACTAATTGACTAATTACAATAACAAGGTTTGTTTCGGGTTGCTCTAAGAATAACAACAGACCCTTAGATTTTTCTCTTTGGATTTCCCTGTTACTAGGTAAGAGCTCCCTTTTCTTGTACTTCCTTGCATGTATATAACTTTGGATTTCCCCTCTACTAGGCATCTGTGGGTGCTAGGAGGGTTGCCCTTACATGAAGGACACATCTCTAAACTCTGGACTGTTTATCTCTTCAAATCTTGGGAAAGTTGTCATCCTTATAGTAACACAGGCATTCTCTATGGTTTCCTCAGATGTTTATATGGGTGAGTGAAGTCAAGCAATGAGAAACAGGGGATGAGAGACAGTGTGGACAATGATACCCATACTGGGAGCTTGTGAAACAAAAGAATGCAAAACCGTGTGTATGAAGTTACACCGTGTCTTGTCTGTCGCAAGGTAGGAAAACTCGGATAGCACAGAGACAGCCACAAGGAAATGGCTGTGAACAGAATTACATGGTGTCCATGGAAAACTCACACCGCTAATCGTGGCCTCAAAGCTACTCTTCAACCTCAGTGATGAAGGGACGAGCAGCGCCGATGGGGAGCTGTAGGCACCCTATGTAAATACTGTTTGATTGTGAGCAGCGTGTCGTGTTTTAAAAAATAAGAGATTATTACTTGTTCAATGACTCAAGACGGAAACCATCTTGCACTTCACTCGACTCTCCACCATAGTCATGCCATGTCGCTTCGTCAAGCCACTGCGGTTCGAGGTCGAATGATGTTCGAAAATTCGTGATAGACACCGGGGCTCCAGTGCTCCGGAGAGTTGGGGCATCGCTGTTTGAAAAGACATATACTGTGGGATCCGTTCCCTTGGCACGTGATTCCCATTGAAAGGTGCACTCGCGTCCTAGATCACGAGGACCATCCGTGATCTTCAGATCAGTGTTCCAGGTGCGATAAATGTCAATAACTGAAGTGAAACCTGTCAATACTCAGTATAGCAGTTATAGCGATACTAACCGAGTTTCAAATCGTGGGGGGCGATTGAGAGGCCATGCTCGGCAATGATCGAGTGAGCGTTGTGCTGAAGCAGTTTCCATGCATGTTCTTCATCAAGGTTTTCATATTTTAATCTACTGTATATCCCCACACGTGCGGGGATAGTAAGAGGGCAAAGTCTAGAAATACATTATTTGATTAATCAAACCTTAAAGAGAGAGTGCACTTGCCTTCGTTGTTTGTAAGATTTCCCGGAATGGGTCACTATGACTTCCACGGTAATGTCCTTGATCTCCTCTCCACCACTACGGAACTCCAAACTCTCGTGCCAGGAGAGAGTCCCAGATTCTGCTTGCATGGACTGGTGAACATTGTCAACAACTACAAAGTCACCTGCTTCTGTCACGTAGCCAATGTCTCCGGATGCGATCGTATACATGGGACGGATGGATGACCGAATCGGTTCCACCCATCCTTGCTCAAAGAATGTCGCCCCGAGCATCGGAAGGCTGATTTCGTCGGAGTTACATCCGAGAATGTCCACAAGGTTGTCGGTGCCTTCCATCTTTGGTAATGAGCGACACAGCAGTTCTCCGATCCGCGCGGCGGGGTCTGGACCGCGGAATCTATCCCTGTATTAAATAGATACTCTCAATATACCGTTGTAATGTTTACTAAATTGTGCCGACCTCGGAAGGCAATTTGACATACTCCGGCAAATATAAGTCTATCATGGTCCATCACCGTGACTGCATGCGTGACAAGATACCACACAACCTACCAGACCAACTCTTTCCTCACTTGATAATTCACCGGCATATATTAACTTCAACTGAAGTTGGTCGTGACCGGCTTGTACATTAACATAGAGACCATCCCACTTTAGAACGTCAGTTGAGCTTCTATCGAAGAAGGATTATTCATTACCATGATAAAAGGGAGGGAGAATGATCGCGACTGCTGGAATTCCGCCAAAGCCTGTTATGTGTCATTAGTAATTGTATGAAAAACAATGACTCCTGCGTACTTTGGCAGATGACCGCTGTTTGCACGGGTGTATCAATGATGTACAGCTTTAAGTGAACAATGACAAACCATAGCATATAAATCAAAAATTGCCTTTATGGGATTTGAAGACATTGTCCGCTCAAGCCAAGTACGAAGCGGCTCAAAATGACCACCAGGCAGGTGGTAGACTTGGAATGGGAGGGTGGCTGTGGCTCTGCTTGCTCCAACGAGCTGCAATACTGAGGAATCCCTGAGAATACAGAAAAATCAACCTCTGACACATTTACCAGCCAACCAGGGCTTACAGAATTCTTCTTCGTAAAGCGATGTCTTTCTCAAACTACAAAATGATGAAAAACAGTCTGAAATCCCAAAAAAGGGAAGCATACCAAATATGTATGTGCTGTGGAACGCAAGGCATGGTAACTCTTCACCAACACTGGACGATTGTCGCGGCGTTTTGCCATATGAAGCTTGACGGTAACAGCAGTCTCAGAGGAATTTGCTTGTGGGAATAATTGGATATTATATGTTCTGATGGTATGAAGGAGATCGATGTCGTCGCGTATGAACGTGAGTAGCTGTATCAAAAAATTCAGCAAACGGCATGCTTGGATAATACGCTAATACATGCATCAGGATCGTCCCCAACCAGGGATGTCGCATGAGGTTGCCACTGGGATATCCCTTCGAGGCGCTTGACCACAGACATAGTCTCACTTGCAATAACTTCCTGCGAGCTCACCGATCGGCAGATATTTTGTAGCTGCAAAGGCCGTGAAGTCGAAGAACAGTGGTAGCGATGGAAATTGGACTCACTGTCACCAATGTATCCACCCCTAGCAGGAGCTGAATCATTGGAATGAGCAACGTTGTTGTTGGATTTCAGTTTCCAACTCACCAGGATGGAGTTCCGCGCATCTGACAAGCGCTCTTTCAGCATCGTGATCGCAGCATCACGATCTCCCGAGTTAATGAAAGCCTTCATAGACGATGAGGAAGTGTACTGCTTCACAACTTTAAGAACGTCGTTTAAAATTCTTGCATTGAATAGGACACGTCAATCCAGCGATGTATCACACACAAGAAGTACTTACGCTTCAAACTCGTCCAGTTTGATCCTCAGACCAAGTGGCATGCTGTCCCACTTGCCTTGCAAGTTCTCAGCAATGCTCACAAGAGAATCTGCGACAAGGTGTGCTAGATACTGGAGCCTAGCCGTATTCCGTTTTGAAACCTGAGAAATACAAACAAAATTGGTCAGCGATACAATGTTCCTCAAGCTGACACACCTGGGCCATCTGGATAATTTGTATTGCAACCCTGAAAGCGATACTGAGCCCTGGAACGAGCGGTGCTGTCTCTCCCAAGCGAAGGATATCGGTTGCGATGTTCATGTTCTGTGAGGAGTACAGTGGTAGAACGGGTTGTGAGGTTGGTTCTGGGGGGCTGGAGCTATATGAGAGTTCAGGATAGCTGTGCCACAGGTAGCGCTGGGAAAACACAGACTGTCAAAGAAAGGTTAGAGTTCACTCTGGATGATGTAATGAAGGAAATCTGACAAACCAAAATGAAAGTGATACTGAGCCCTGGAACAAGCGATATCGTCTCTCCCAAGCGGTGAAAATCAGTTGCGATGTTCATGGTCTGTGGAAAGTACAGTGGTAGAGTTGTAATGGTTGGTTCTGCGGGGGCTGGATGAGAACTGTGCCACAGATAGCGCTGGAAATACACAGCATGCCTCGCGAACAACTTCTGAAGACCACATTTGTCTGGCTGAACCCGAAATCGGTTAGAGTTCATTCTTGAAGATGTGACGAGGAAACTTGGCAAACAAACGTACTAACACATTTATATCAACGTCAATTACTCGTTAGTTTGAGGCTTCCAGCGTCAACTCACCTCGCACAATCTTACAATTTCCCCTTGTAGGAGTGCATAAGTCCATACAGGGGTCAAGGCGCACGGATAGCAATGCGGTGTTCTGAATGTGGTCTGAAGGCTGGGAGGACAATGAGGGCATGAGAGGTTCTAAAGGCTATTGGATATATGAACGAGAAAACTTGGGAATTAAGGCAAGAGGTACAACACAGTTTGCCATGGGTATTAATTTACTTACTAGAAAAAGCAGAGAATATTGAACAAACAGCGCAGGAGTTCAAGTTACAGATGGTTGTATGACCTGCAACGAGAAACTGGAAATTAGGTTGGAGTTCGGAATCGGATCCGGTTGTGGTGCGGAGAGTACGAGAATAGGGCCTGGAACCTTCCTTGGAGGTCCGGTTGCGGGAGTACCCAAATAGGGGATACGTGCCTGGAGCCGGTGTCTTCTTCTAATCCCCTCAGAATCCAACTTCCCTGGAAAAATACTTCACAATTCTCTTTCTCCTCCACCATTATCACACCTTCGTCTGCTTTACCGCTCGCACCATCAATAGCAACCTCTCCTGCCGCCTCCAGAAATTTCCTCTGCCCTATACTGTGAGAGGTCTGCGGCCGGGGATGAAGTTACCTGCGCGAGGGACGGGTGTATTGTACCACATCGTTCTCGGATTTGTCTTGAACATAGAGCAGATTAGTGTCTAACAAGCGTACCGTCATTGAGATTGGTAATAAATCATGTCTGGGTGCGTTCCTGTGAACGAATCAAATAACCCAAAATGGGTAAGGAATAGTGGCATGGACGACACCGCGATACAAGTTTCTTCCCTTTCACAAGTGTTGAACTTGTTTACTATCTAATTGGTCCATCAATTACCCCAAGGATTGTGGGAAACGTTCAGTGTCCACGAAAAGTTCACACCGCTAATTGTACCCTTGAAGATACACCTCCACATCCGGGATAAAAGGACGAGCAGCACTCATAAGGAGCTGCAAGCACCGCAAGTAGGGACCACTGCTGGAATGCGAGCACATCGTGTCATGCTTGAAAATATTAAATCATTACTCTTCGTATGGATTGAGACCGAGACTCTATCTTGCACTTCACTGACAGAGGTGCCATCTCATTCATTTGACTGCCCATCATGGTCGTACCTTGCAATGTTCGTTTGGGGAAGGAGGATGTCCAAAGCTTCATAGGTTGAGGTGCTCTATTGTTCTGGATAGTTGGAGCATTGTGTTCGACAGATCTATCCCTTGGCATCTATTCTATTGAAAATAATGTAGTGGTTAGAGGATCCCGGGGTAGCCAAGTTTGACCTTTCCGGTATTTTTCTTCGAAGGCAGTCTCAGCAGCGCGGCAATGCCCGCTGGGGGTGCCCTGGGAAGATTGGGGTGCTGACCAAGCCGTTCCATGGACTCACCATGCAAGTCATTCAGTTGATTCGTTACTCCGCTGTACTCGCCATCTTTGTCGCGGTTGGTTTCCCACCGGGACAAAATGTCAAGCCATCACCACGGTCCAGTCGAAGGTGTGAATTTACATCTTCTGCATCAGCACTCCGATTTTCCTGGCATAGGGAGGGGGTGTCAATCCTAGTAGGTATTTGCGATTTGGGAGAGACATAGGTTGTCTAAATAGCAGGGTGATACAGGCTCACAACTGTGATTCTGAGGGATGAGATAATCCAGTTCATCAACTTTGTAATTTTCAGAGTGGCAAGAATTCATTCATACTCATGTCGTTTGTAGCATCTTGATTGCTAGACATATACTGTACACAGTCTACTCCACTCCTATGCTCCCCTTTCATTACTGACAATGCTGATGCAGATGTGGATGATGATACCCATACTGGGAGCTTGTGAAACAAAGGAATGCAAAATCACATGTATGAAGCTACACTGTGTCTTGTCTGTTGCAAGATAGGAAACCTCAATAACCCTGGCAATATGTGGCAGAAGCAAACTTGGCTTTGTTTTGCTATCTGCTGTCGGCAGGTAGATGGATTAGCACATGATCATGGCTGAGCCGTTAGCTGTGGCACTTGAAGATGTCCATATATCAGACATCCCACATGTCACAAGTTAGCAGTGAGAGCGCCACAGGTTGTATGTTTTAACACTGATGTTTATTGAGGCACGTTATATAACCCTGGCAATATGTTTAAAACATTTATTATTAAAAATTTTCTATCATTTTATATTACATCTAGGTACTTAAAAACCTCTAGTTAATTTCCTAGGTAGTATTTATCAATACACAGTGTTTGATACACACTGAGGAGTTAAATTTCTAGCTATCTCAGAGCCTGTTCCTACTGCTTTTTTATTCAAATTTTTCCTGTGACCCATTTCCTTCACACTTCAATACATGTCATCAATGCCAAGTTCTCAGGTCTTGTTGCTTAGATATGTAATTATCTCTGGTAGCATTTGGTTTTCCATGGATGCTACACAATCACATGGTGTGAAGCAAGACAAATAATAAGTAATATTTTCACCTTTTCACAATATGCAGACCCACCAAGGCCATGATAAACAAACAGTGCAGGAAGCAATTCTTGCCATAGTCTTTGATCTGTGATGGAAAACAGAAATTGTGTTTGGCTTTGGCTTCTGATCTGGATCCAGATCCTGTTTGGGCTAGAAGATCCCAGAGATGAGACCTATGTGCCTGGAACTTCTCCAGGTCCAGGTCTGAGAGTACCAAATAGGGGATATGTGCCTGGAGCTGGCATCCTCTTCTAATTCCCTCAGAATCTAGTAGCTACTGTTTTATGTCACATAGTACAAGAAACCATTACTGTTCTAATGACTCAAGGCAGATACCATCTTGTACTTCACTTGACTGTCTATCATGGTCATACCATGTCACATTGTCTAGCCACTGCTGCTTATGGTTTGATGATGTTCTAAATACCCTGGGAAATATCAGTGCTCCAGGGCTCTGGATAGTTGGATCATCATCTGAACAGAGATATTGTCAGAATTCAATTATCAAGGATAGATGTTATAGATGAATGTAGTGTTAGTAGTAATGCTCGAAAATGTTTCAATATTAATGGAATGATATTCGAAAGTGAATAGAAATCCTACAGTAAAAGTGAATGGCTTTCAGAATGTTTGTGAAAATGTGCATAGTTCCGAAGAGATAGATATTCCGAAAGGATTCTATCTCATGGATCGAATGAACTTTGCAGTCCATGTCGATCACAGCCAATGGTCTCACATTCTCTCGAAGTGTGTTTAAACCAATATAGATAAATTTAGAGTACTGACTCAAATGTGAAGTTGCTGCTCAAGGTAGTTCACAACGATTTGGCAAGTTGGAGTAGAACAATTAAGTAGATGTACAATAATTTAATAAGAAAATGAATGGAAATTTTTATCTATTTTGTTTTGTATTTGTTTTGTTTTTGTTTGAATTTTTGTTGAAGTTCTGCAAGTCGAGCTTTAAGCACTTGATTGATAATCTAACTGAGATTCTATTGTGATGCAGGGGATGTGCTGATGCAGGAGCAAAGTGTCAGCACTAAAAGTTTGCATACACTGACGCGAGCTTTGTAGATAGAGATATAGCACAAACTTAACAGATTTGAGATAACTATTGAGTCGAATAGGTTGTTTAAATTGAGAGAAAATAGCTGGTGACGATTTGCTAACAAGAAACAGTTGCAGAGATATAGAGTGAGATATTCAGAATAAGAGAGACTTTGTGGGGTTTCACTGCCTTGGATTGTGCCAAGAACTACAAGTGTATTTAAGGGAAAAGCTAGCTAGTGAGAGTCCTTTGTGATTCAAGCAGAAATAATGGGGTGATGGAGCGGTTCTGGGGTTGCAATCTACATAAGGGATGGAATGCACAAATATGTAACTAAAACCTATCTAAAGCACCTGAAACCAATCAGTGTGCTATGGGAACTACAGATCATGCATTCAACAATTTTATTAGATAGAAAGAACAAAGAAAAAGAGGAAGAAAACTTCTGAAACTCCATTTTGAAGCTCCAGGCGCTTGTTTAAATGAAAAGGAAGCGATCGGCTTCATTTGGGGATCGGTGATGATAGGGGTGACTCAAAATGGTGAATACATTTGAGAAGTCATAAAGTAAATGTTAGCATAGTTTAAAAAACAAATAAACAAGAAATCATCAGAAGATATTAGGATTGGTTACTAGGTGTACTACCTGTATGCACCCAACACCTGTGAAAAAAAAAGGGGGGGGAGGGGGGGAATCGGCCCTGCCATGCAAAGCATCGGCCCACTTCCACAAGTCTATCTTGTGGATCAAATGAACTTTGCAGTCCATGTCAATCACAGCCAATGATCTCACATTCTTTCAAAGTGTGTTTAAACTAATATAAAACTAATATAAACAAAGTTAGAGTACTCACTCAAAGGTGTGATTGTTTAGAGGTTGTTGTTCAAGGTAGTTCATGATGAGTTGGCAAGTTTGAGCAAAGCAAACAAGTAGATGTACAATAATTGAACTAGGGAATATACATGCAAATGTGCTACCTATATACTGAATGGTTCAGAAGAGAGAGCAAATGGGAAAGAGTCTGTAAGGGTCAGAAAGTTGTTAAGGTACATGTATGCTAATTAAAGGCCATAGGAATCAAAGAACAAGGGTGGTAGGAAAATGGGGAATGAGAAAAAAGATTAATGGACCAACAATAACTCTTGAAACATGTTTCCAAATCACGTGGCTCTTTGGGTAGAGATATCCTCATGCTGATCTTTTGGATATTGGACCTGAATGCCAGAAATACTCATATCACAAAGTTTGATGATATTTGTTGTCAGGGAAGGCTTTGAGTGAGTAGAATCAGCCTGATGATTAAATGTATTTTGGAAAAGATGGGGATAGTGATGGGGATAGTCAGGTGGCTTCTTTTCCAAGAAAAGCTCATGATCAAACCTGACTATTGATTATTTCACCATTCCTAATTGAGTGATTCAGGAAGCTTGATGGATGATATGGAAGTTTGAGTATAAATGCCTTGATAGGCGAAAGGAGAGTTTGGACCTGTTCAGAGGGTTTCATTTGGAAAGGGATATATGGTGGTGTAAGCGCCAAGATTATGATCATGACACATATGCTCTTTCTCTTAATCTCTACACTCCTTTACTGAGGTTATACCCAAACCTTGGATGACCTCAGGTAATGTCTGAAATACAGGGATAGGATACTGAGCTGATGTAGCACATGAACTGAAGCCAAGTCCCATTGGATGTGACTGCCAAACCTTAGTGCACTTTGGAATAGGACCCTGAACCTCAGTTGTCTCAAATAATTGAGTTTTACTTTGATAGCCATCTTAGCTCTCAACAGCTTCTAACCAATTATAATAAGAAATGTAATGGAAATATATTTATATTTTTTTTTGTATTTTATTTGATGTTTTATTTGAGCTTTTTGTTGAAGTTTCTTGAATGTGCTGAATAGGCGCTAGTTTTGCAATCTAAGCAAGTATGTATTGGGATGCGCTGATGCAGATGCAAATTGTCAGCACTTAAAGATTGCATACTGTAACGCGAGCTTTGTAGATAGAGATAAAGCTTCAACTTAACAAAAATGAAGCAACTATTGAGTTGAATAACAGCTTTGAAATGAAAGCAAACGGCCAGTGACAATTTGCTAGCAGTGAAGCGGTTGCAGAGGTATTGAGCAAGAGATTCAGAATATAGAGAGCTTTGTGGATATTTACTGCATTGGATTATAGTGAGAACTACAAGCGTATTTAAATGAAACAGTAGCTATGGTGAGTCTCTGGTGGGTGAGCGAAGAATATGAGGGTGGTGGAGTGGTTCTGGGGTTGGAATCTACATGAGGGGAGGATTGCACAAATATGGAACTAATTACTGCCTAAAACTTCTGAAACTGATCTGTGAGCTTTGAGAACTACAAGTCATGCAAGCTACAAGTATTTTTGAGCTGAAAGAACAAGGAAAGTGATGTGAAAACTTCTGAAACTCCATCTGATGGTCTGGGCACTCTGTTAAGAACTAGATCTTAGCGGAGGCGAAGTGAGGGTTGGGACTTGATATAGAGTTGACTGAGGTTCGGGGTCGGGGGGCCGAGGGGGGCCGAGGCTCGGCGAACGGATCGAGTGGGACTTGGCTTCAGCTTATGTGCTGCGCCAGCTCAGAGTCCTGTCCTGTATTTTGGACGAGGCCCGAGGTCACCCGAAGTT